>BJCM01083974.1:0-19365 GCA_018326385.1 Flaveria bidentis
CATTGACTCAATCGCATGCATTCATTCGATCGCACGACTCAGTCGCACGACATACCCAGTCGCACAACTCAGTTTCCCGAATGACTCAGTCGCATGACAAACCCAGTCGCCTGAACTGTAGGTTCGCGACTGCTAAAGTGCAGAGCAGCCTTTGGCTGCCCCGAGCACGGGTTTTACACATCAAGAACTTCCAGAAACACACTAAAAACACACACAAACAAGAATCACATGCAGAAAGACATCACACGCACCCACACGACCTCTTGTGTTCGGGTTGAACCCGAACACCCGAAACCCTAGAAATGGACAGCAGTAAAACGAGCAAGAAAGGGACAACCAAGGTCGTCTACCTGCAAAGATGGAGTAGACTAGGTTGTAGATGAAGTCTAGACGATGAAAACAAGACGAAACAGGGCGGTTTTGGTGTAAGGAATGAGATGTAAAGTGAAGAAGAAGAAGATGGAGATGAAGAAGAAGGTGAATAATGAATCTAGGGCTGAAAATGGGGTTTATATACCCAACCCAAGTTTGCAAAATGTCAATTTTAGTTCCTGCACTTAGCCCCCGAGTTCCCAAAGTTTGTTTCGGTTGAAAACGACTTTAAAAGTGTTTGTTATATTAATGTTAAAAATGTATTTAATGATAATTGGTGGTTTAAAAATGGTTTTATTAATGGCAATAATATTATATAAAAACAATATATTTAGTGATAACGGTGATGAAATTTGTAAAAGTTTTAAGTATAGCACACGTTCACGATAGAAACACAAGCATAAAGATGATATAAAAAGTATGATATCCACACAAGGAGTTAATAAAGATGATGAATGAATGGTCAAAGAAAAGTTAACGGGTAATCACGTTAATTGACGGATCTTAAGGTGACGGATGTCACACTTCTTATCTTGATTAAACATATTCCACATGTCACCCCCTGGATGACCTTTGAAGCCTTGATCTTACAAACCATAAACACCAATGTTACGGTCTGTAAGATCATTCTTGTCATGCTTCACATGTGACAACTCTAGATGATGTTCTTAGCCATCAAGTTACAGGTCGTAAGATCTTGGTCCTACGATTTGTAAGACCAAATTTCTCCTTTTCTTTTTGGTCTTCTTTAGAATAAAATTATAGGATTTTGTAAAGTATGAGAGTGAAACCTTAGTTTGTGTGCATTTTTATGACCCTAGATCATTTTGCTAAACACTAAATTGATGATAAAATTACCATAAAACACGAAAAACAAAATGATTGTTACCTTTAGTCATGAGAAAACCGATCAAAAAAGGTCTTAGTTTCTTCCTAGTCTTGGAATCGATAATGAGGGTGTGCGGGGACGAGCCCTTGACCACAAATGAGCTTGGGGTATTAGAGTTAATTTTTCTTAAGAGCCCTTAATTGTATACTTTCTCTATTTTTCAAATTAAAACTTAGAACCTTTTAAAATGAAGTTTTTTTTATATTTTATTTTGGCACCATGAATAGTAGAATACAAACCACCATACACTAGAATGTTACAACAGACAAATTTGCTGCTTCACCCTATAAATCTACAAATAAAGATCCATGTTTTTGCAGGCACGCGATCACCAACGATTTTATTGTTGCCTTATTTAGTGAATATGTTAACAAGATTGCGTTAATCCTCAGGTATAGCCATTTGAATATCCTTGTTTAGATATCAAATGATACAAGCGAATGCACACTCAAATGACTCATAACAATAACTTGTTCTAACCAAATGCTTATAAAGATGAACCAAAAGGTTCGGGAACTTCAACTTCTTACAAGATTTAGTTAGAAAGTCTCTCTACTAACTCACTTCTGATTCCATATATTGATTCAAATAAAAACTAGAAAGATAGATACCAAAATATAAAAACCAAGTTTAAGGAATTCATATTTCAATAATTTTTTAATATTTGCTGCATTAAAAACCAATAATCCTGAGTCCCAGTTGCTGAGATGACGTACCTCAAATCTTCATAAAAATAGAGAGATGTATTGGGTTTAAGTCTTACCGGTAACCATAAAGAAGGGGTTCCAGTTTCAGCCAAGGTGAGTTTCTTTTTTATGGTGGTCTCGATTTCACACTCGAGATATGAAAATGATTGGGCGGATCAATGGCCTGTTGGCTATCTTTTTTCCGTTAAAAAAATCTCATGTGCTAAAAACAACATATAAAACATTGAGTTTGTAACACGTTTAAGGATGGTAAATTTATTCTGCCAAAGTTTGCTTTAAAACAAATAAATATGTTTTTAAGAACATGTTGTAATACATTTGATGCTTTCTTAAGGCTTCTAACTCAACATTGTTATTAACGTTTTCCAGTTATTCATATTCCTTATCATGATTATATATTTGTCAACTAGGATCACACATAAATCACAAGTAATAATATACAGATTATAGTGGATAACTCTACCATTATAATACTTAATTGTAATATTATATTCGAGATTCTAACTTTTTTATTACAGTTATTATAGCAATTCTCATGTATCTTGTTTATTTTTTCAAATTTAAAATTATCAATAGATTAAGAAGTCAACAAAATACAAATTGGCTAAATCCAAATGTATTTAACAAATAAGAAAAAGAAATATATATATGTATGAAGGTTCGTATGTGACAACGAGCTAAGGTTTGGAAACTTTTTGGTTCAATTGGTCTTTTATTTGTACACATCGCTACATATATCGGAGAGGGAGTGTAACATCTGTATATTTGTTATAATATTAGGAAATTATTATTATTGTATTTATGATGAAATTTGTTACTCTTGAAACTGATAATACAAAGTTTTTTTTGTCCTTATGACTGTATTCTCCCAATCCTACTAAACATTGTCACAAGCACTTATCATGAATTACGATTGAATAATTTAACTTGTGGTGGATGCGGAAAACATAAAACCTTCATTACATAACATAAATCATTAACTTTAAAAACTTGTCTTTTAAGCATAGTAAATATTTGTTCTTAAAACAAAACAATAAATTATATCTCAAGGTAAAACATCAATTAATAAACAAAGATGCCAGCCTGTTGCCAAGTACCTTTACTCCCCCATCCATCCCCAACCTTCATCATTTCCTACCAACTAATATCCACGCAAAGTACGCGTTATTGCGTTATTGAGTGAGTTTTAGTTTTATATAATATATTGAAAACATACTTTGCCTTTAATGAACACACAATTGTCATTCATATCAGTCAAAATGACTATCATATTATCTTTTTTATCATGTTCATTATTTTCATTTTATTCATTATCTTTCTTCATTCATAAACTGGTTCCAAAAATGAAGACTCCAAACATCTGGTTGACAACATATGTCAACTCTTATCAGTATAATTTATCACGGTTAGCTAAACCCCTGACAGTTAACCCGTATTGCAAGACACACAACCTACTCATGAATAAAGGTGTATTCCATTCATTTGACTCACATAAGAGTAGTTTTTTCATAAGTGTTTGCAAGACTTTTCATTCTGGTCCTTGTTTCTTTTCATTAAGTTCCATTGTCATTCTTTTCAACCATTAGTGTTCCACTTTGTTTTACTTAATACTTTTAGGATATTTTTTATCTCATCATATAACATACAATATTAAGTAATCTTTTTATATATAAGAGACATGTAGGAATCCACATAATATAAACAATCAACATTAACTAATATTCAACCCCTAGTCAACACATATTAAAATCTTGATAAAATATCCTAAGTGTCCTACCGTGCGGGTAATAATTACCTAATACAGGTGAGTAAACCTGATAAGGATGACTTAATCAGGTGCTGGTAGCTAACATATTAATATATGACTAAGTACAGGCCAATGCGGATGAACAATCCTTAATATGGAAGAACAATACCTCAAAAGGGGCTAAGTATAAGCTAATGTGGCGAATAATACCAATCAATTCGGTGAACAGTGCCCAATGTGATAAAAAATACTTAATGCAGATGGCTAACACTACAAAAATAGTCAAGTATAGGTTGATGTGGTGGATAATACTACATAATATGGTGAACACTATCCAATGAGGTGAACAATATCAAATATGGATGACTAATGCCTTAAAAATGGCCAAGTATAAACTAATGCGATGAACATTACTACTCAATGCAATGAACATTACCCTAATGTGGATGACTATCACCTTAAATATAGGCTGATGTGGTAAACAGTTTTACTTAAACAGTGAATACTAACCAATGCGGTGAACAATATCTAATATAGATAAATAATACCTCAAAAAGGGCTAATTATAGGCCGATGTTGTGAATAGTACTACTCAATACAGTAAACAGTATCCAATGCGGTGAACGGTACCCAATATGGATGACTAACACCAACAAATGGCTAGGGGTTGTTTGATAGCCTATTAATGGTCATAAAAGGCTACCAACGTATAGTATGATGTGATGAATAGTACTATTCAATGTGGTGAACACCACCCAATTCGGTGAACAATACCAAATACGGATGACTAACACTCAAACATTACAAAGTATGGGCTGTTGTGATGAATAATACTACTATATACGATGAACGATACCCAATGTAGTGAATAGTAAACAATGCGGTTGACTAACAACTCATGAATGGTTAAGTATAGGCTGACGTGGTGAACAGAACTACTCAAAACGATGAACAATACCCAATGAGATGTGCAATACCTGATGTGGATGACTAACACCTTAAAAATAGCTAAGTATAGACTAATATGATGAACAATACTACTCAATGTAGTAAACAATGATGTGGGGAATAGTGTCTGATTTCATACTTATTATCCTAAAACTTCACAAACGAGCATAAAACATCATCTTATTCGTTTAAAATCATAGTTTCGTTAGAAAAAAACATATAAGTATGCATATTCGCCTCAAACTCACCTTTCAAAGCTCTCGAGTAAACCCTAGAATTAAGAGGATAAAACCAAAGATCTATACACATGCAAACATAATATTTTAAACTTTATTTATTTAAACACAACATAAACATCATTCAAGCCTAGATCTAAAGTAGATTTATGAAAACATATATGAGACTGCTCCTTTTTTTCGTATTCTTCTATTAGGATAAATATTTCATTTTTCTACCTTTAACCCCTTGACTCCTATTATAATTGCATCTTTTATTTCTTTTTAAAATTCCGGGTGTTACATGCTAGACTTAGAATTGTTATGGAGATCGTCCCATGTGAACCTAGAATTAAATGTTTTATTTATGTTTGTTTGTTGTTAAATTCTATTGTGTTTGTTTTTCTAGTTGGGTGAGTTTTATTCCCCCATCTATCTCGGTTTGGGAATTAGATAATGTGCGTGATTTGTTGATTTACATTTGTAGAATTGGATACCTTTGGTACGAGTCATTTTTGTATCGGTGATGTCATGACCCATTAACAGATTTATCATATAATATATCTCTTTTACCCCTAATGTGTTATGAGGGTCTCGTTCGACATATCCTCATGTTTCCATTATAAGCGAGAGTTTACTGGTTTTTCTAGTTTTCTTGAAAAATCTTCAAACTAATGGGTTTTGAGCTTACCACTTATCACCAAACTCCAACCCCCACCTTAGTGTAGATTTGCTATGTTAGTGGTTAGATAACATGTTGGAAGTGTACAATTTAGCTTATATAGATCTATAAGATCATACATGTTTGTAATTTTCATGAGAAAAGTTAACTTTGTATAAGAGTGCTATCGAACCCTAGTTATTATTCATAAATTACTATAATCATCATTATATATTGTATTTAGATGATAATTGACATAAAGTTATGTTTACTTCTACTATTTTGTTAAAAGAACACGAAGTAAAGTTCCAATAAATGGTGATTTTACAAATAACAAAAGCATGCATGCATACCCAAATTTGTACATATTACAAACTGAAATTAGAGTTCTAAATAATATCATGCCCTTCTCCAAACATACTATAAAACACTAAATTTATCTATAACATATACATACGATCATGAAAACAATGGTATAATGCTTGAATAAGCTATGCACAATCTACATGTCACAAATTCGTAATATTAGTAAAAGTAAAAGCTTAGCTTTAACTTGTTTTGTTTTGCATATTAATCTTTGAAGTAATAAAAAAAGACAAAATGGTCGACTATTTTTGTTTCCTTTTAACATTTATTTCATCCGCTTCACATAATATCGTTTTGATAACCTAAAACTCTAACTAGGGTTTCTCTTAAACCTTATGCCCAACTTATTGTTTCTTGATCTTTTGTTTGATTTAAAAATTATCCATGTTTATTCACTAAATTGTAAGTTTGCACTCATGGTTTTTTTTTACAAAAGTGGTTGATAATTGTTGTATAGTTTATTTACTTTTTGTTTCTTATTGTATTTTGATGCGTGTACTTTTTTGGGTTGTAGTTTCTTGGTAGCTCATATTTATCGATGAATGTTTTTGTAGTTATAAAATAAAACTTTAACATGGATCCATTTGATCAAAACCTTATATATAGAAACTAGGGTTTGAAATTGCTAAAATCAATTTACCGGATATAAGATTTTTAGTTGTTTTAGAAACTTGATTATCGATCCATATAATATTCTTTAAAAACTTTCAGAAACAATTAAGAAGCCCATGCATCCTTGAACTCTTAACAACTTAATAACGATTAGGTATTAGTAACAATCTTCAATCAATTTGCCTTAATGATCTCTTTTTATGAAAATACAACCTGTGTTTACATTGAAAAGGTATTATATGGATTTATAAAATCTATTAAGTAGCGGTAGTGGTGAGCCATACACTTAAATGAAATTAATTGAATAGTTAATTAGTTCAGTTTTACTTCCTGAGTTTTAACAAAAATAATCTTTTTTTTCAAAAAATTTAAAAATATCATTTACTAGAAAAGTTTCATTACTTGTTTTAATTTCACTTCAAATGTTTCAATAATCGCTTTAACTTACATTTAAAATAATAATTTTTTGGATTGAAATTTAAACAGTTTATGAAACTTTTGAAGATAAATTTATGTTTTAATTTTTGTAAAGAAAAATAATTGCTTTTTTCAAACTTAAAGAAAATTAAAATTAACTTTAAATTTATTTAATAATACTACTTTAGTATATTTGTAGTTTGGATAAAAAATGAATAATAATGAAAATTAAAATATATATCACTAAATTCAAAAGATTTAATGGCCTATAAAGTGTTAATAGCCTGATGTACCTATTTATGTGTTAATGTATTCTTATCACTCTTTAATGTGTATGATGACAGATATATCTTCTCCCTGCTTCTTGTACAAAAATAGTTAACATCAAATAAATAAATAAATTGATATATAATATACACACACCGGAGAGGTGACCTGAGATGCCACGTAGAGCGCAGTATGTAGAATTTTTATTAACCCGTTTGGTTTACAAAATTATCTAGAATTAGAATTGAATTTTTTTTATTTAAAATTATGTTTGATTGGTTCAAAGGATAAAATTAGAATTGAAAATTTTTCACTCAATCATTAGAATTTAAATTCATTTTGCTTACCCATGGAATGTTTAACAATCTAATAATGGAATGTTCAAAATTAAAATTTTAATTTCTCAAAGTTGACCAACTAAACACGTTATCAATTTTAACAAGATTCCAATTCAAATTCCAATTTCATTTTTAATTTCAATTCATTTGCAAAACATTCTACGAACCAAACGACCTATTAGTGTTCGAAAAAGTTATAATCATTTAAAAATATTGAAAAAAGTTAAGTTAAAAGTTGATAATTATAATCATATAATTGTCATGTGCATGTAATACATAATTAAAATAGTTAAATTAATGAACGATGATCTTACCCACCTTAAACTCTTATAACTTAATATGAAAAGACAATCTCATCCTTTTAAAATGTATTATGACGCTAGTTTAGAAACACGTATATACGTATATGTATTACACAAGTTGAATAAATATATTATTTTGCTAGTTATTTATTAATATTTAAAAATTATAAAATAATATCTGAAATAAAATATGATTAAATTACTTGTAATTAACCATTTAAGTAATAAAACAATAGCAATAATTTTTTCAAACTTTCATATTTACAAAAAGTTTACTTAAAAAAATTTTTAATACTCCACATTTTTTAAAATAAATTTTATTTGACAATTCTAATTTTTAAAAGCTCTTTGTATTAAAAAAATTATATTTCATAACCTTTTGGTTTTAAATAAATCATTTTTTCAAATAAAAATAAACATGTTTTTAATATAACAAAAAAATTGTTTTATAAATTAAAAAGTATATAAAGGATCATTATCTATCATTAAATAGTTAATTTTTATTCTAGTTGCAACATGAGTACAAATCCTAGGTAGAGACTATGTGGATAGTGTCGAAACATGACATGTGGTTTATAGGCATTTTGCTTTATTAGTATAGATTATTAATATAGATAGTTTGTATGTATTTATTAAATAATAACCTCAAAATAATTTCTAATAAAAACATTCCTTGTTCATATCTTGAAGGATAATAGTATTTTTAACAAGTTTGATAGATAGTAAATCTTTCTTTTTCATACACTTTCTAGAGGACGTTGAGTGGAATCCAAAAGAGTGGTGAAAACCCAGTCTTGATTGGAAATACTTTCTGGTTTCGGTGATAAGATTAACCTTCGGCCCAAGAAATATTCATCATCACTCACTGATTGAATTTGTGGTTATGAGAGTTGTACCATAAACACACATGCACACTTGAAAAATGTGAGAAAAATAGTAAAAGTTTAGAAGACGGGCCTTATAATTAGAAAATAAAAAATGATGTAACATTAAGATGTTATAAAAGAAAAACCAGAAAGACTTCTTCTCCGCTTGGGGCATAATGCATCAATGAGTGTGAGGAAAAAAATGTCGTTACGAAAACGTCATCTAGACAAGTCTTTGGTCACACTCACACTCACTTATTAATGAGTGTAATAGGTTAGTGGTAGTAAAGATTAAATTTAAAAAATGAAATATATTTAACAAGGTTTTCTTTTAATTTTTTTAACTTAATTTTTTTAACTGTAATGAGTTTGATGCATCGTTATAACAGTAAAAATTCATTTATGCATTAAATAAACAACTTGAACACACTAATGTAAACATAAAGATACCATTACAAGTTTAATCCTGTACTTCTAACTATTTTAGACGAAGTATCACAATAAAATTGCATTAACATTTTTATATATAAAACTTAACACAACTTCAGAAGAAGATTCATAATTTCATATTTAAAATAGAAATAATAAGACTTACAAAGTTATGATATAAAAAAATTATCTAAAATCGTTCCAGTCTATAACACGAGCTAAAATAGTTTTCCTTTGTGGTCGCACACTATAAATTCTTTGTGTACGGAATATTAATGAAAGAAAATAAAATAAAAATTCTACTCTTTCCAAATATGATATATATATATTATTAAAAAATAATAATAATTAATTAAAAAAAACAATAAAAATAAAGATTTTGGCATGGTGTGAGGGGTATAAGAAACACACATAGCAGAGACAAATGGTAGACTTGTTACCACAAAAAGGAAACAAAAATAAAGTTGGGAATTACCTCTCAAATCCCAATACCCCCCCTTCCCTTCTCTCTCCTCTCCCCATTCTTATTCCCATACCCTCTGCAACTTTCAACTTTCAACTTTCAACTTTCAACTTTCAACTTTCAACAATGGTGCTTCTTCTTCTTCTTCTTCTTCTTCTTTTTCTTCTTCATTTTCAACACTTTTTCAATCACACATTCTTCTACCACACCTTCCTCTTCTTCTGTGCAACAATGGTCATTCTTCTTCTTCTTCTTCACCAAATGCTCAACACCCTTCAACAGATAGAGGTGGTTTCTTCATTCTCTCTGCAACAATGGAGTTTCTTGATGATGATGATGAGGTTAATGACAAAGGTACCCTTTGGGTTGCAAGGAGGAAGAGGTGCCTCCATTGGTGAACAGAGGGTGTTTTGGGGATTTCACTGAGGTGGGTGTTTTTAGGCATAGCAGGATGAAGCCAGGCATGAATCTTTTCCATTAACCTAGAGAAAGAAAGCATTAGTTATAAGATATATAAAGTTTCTGTTTTATTTTTTAACTTTTTTTTTGTTTTCAAGAAAACTTTTTTAACGATTTTTTTGTTTCTGATTATAGGTTTAGGTGTTGTAGATGGGTGGTTTTTAGAGGTTTAGAAAAGGGTTAGAAAGCTAATGATGTGTTGATCAAGATTTATGTTGTTATCCACTGTTTTATGATTGTTGACTTATTGTTCTTCTTTTTGCTCTTGGGTTTGACCCAAATGTCAAAATTAGAATTTCGATTTCCATCTCTGTATCTTTATGTAAGTTTCATACACCAAAAGAAGGAAAAAAACATAAATGAAAACTAATCATGTATGGAATAATAAGAATTTCAAGTTATAATTATTTTGACAGAAAGAAAAGCCCAAAATATGACTTTAATGTAACAGATAATAATTATTTATTTAACGTCCTAATTTCTTGACAAGTTGATCTTCAATCTCCATTCGTTTCTTCACCAAAAGTGCGTATTTAGCGATGAGTTTATCATCATCTCCAGGCGTCGCAACAAGTTTACATCCAAATGCTGTATTCTGCAACTTATCTTTATAAAGACATGAAATCGGCACAAAGCGTCCCTTACTTTTGCATAGCCAACCGTGGGCCGCCCTCAATGCCGCCCCTAGCGAAGCCGAATCTGCTCAAAGTTGCAACAAAACTGAAATGTTTATGTGATCCAAGGGAGACAGATCCATGGGTTTTAGTTTAATCTAAACGAATTAAGTTAGTTTCGGGTCAAACCTGTGAACTTGTAACAAACTAACAATCCATTTAACTTGTTTATTTTTATAATCTAAAAAGTATACTTTGTGATCATGTATTTTATGCAAAAAAATGAAACATAAAACAGAGATTAGCATGAGTATTATTGTTAAAATGTGATTATGTAATATAAATTTGTGTTTTTGTTATAACTTTGTAGACGTAGAGAGGTGGAGTATTAATATAAAATAATAAGATTTCAGGTTAAGTGGGTCGGGTTTGTATCAACCCTTAAAAACTTCTATCATGTTGGGAATACCTGGTCTTTGGACTGTGTAGACATCGCAGCCGAATATGGAAGCTAAGGAGCTCAAAATGCTGTGGTTTGCAGATGCACCGCCGGTTGCAATTATCCGTTTAGGTGGAGATGGCATCCCAAATCTTTCTGCATGACCTCTCTTGGAAAGGAATTGACCTTCAATTAGTGCTCTAATCTGTTGCATATAACATTCATGTAAAGTTAATTTAGTGACTGATTATTGGTAATTATTAATGGTAAGGACCTACCATATGATTCATGAATATATAAGTTGTGGCCACAATATTGGACTAACCTCAGAAGGAGGATCGAACTCTTGTACTTCGCGTTCAATGACACCATCCAACGTGTCACCTTTAAAATTCTCAAGGGTGTATCGATGGTAACCGACTGATAAAAACAGAAAATTTAATTACTTATCAGAGTCTGTCTTCGACTTCGCAAGTTCAATAGATTTGTGATAAATTTTAACATAAACCATATTGACTAAAGAAAGATAATGTAAATTCAACCATTTACTATAATTGTGTTGATTTTGTGTTATTTTCTCTCAAATGATTCATGTGTCTAACAAAATTAGATAATAACTGGAACATGTTAGCTCAACTCTAGTAACTACATAATTCATAGAGTTTCTTATAGACTGATGAAAACTTTATAGCATCATTATAAACATTGAACTCAAAAGGATTAATTTGACATTAAAAGATCAACAGCAGACTAGTGGAAAATAAAAAGAAGAGGGTGTGACTTACTGGGGAGAGGAGGAAGTATTTCATGATCCTTGTAATAGAAGCCTAGCTTTCCACCTGAAGAAAGGTTATAAGCCATTTTTACTATCTTAACATTAAAACATCTCTCTCTCACTCGCTCTTTATACACACGTGTGTGCGTGCGCACATGCAATGTTCAGTTTGCAACAAAAAAACAATAAAAACTCCTAGTGATCGTGGTTTCCATCCGATGGGAAACCCCAAACATAACAATTCTTGGAATGGAATGTATAAAAGAATAGTAATCAAGTAAAACAAACCGTTTAACGGTGGAGCTTGCTTTAGGTACTGATTAAAAACATCCCAAGATTTATCAGCACATCGATCACGTATATCTATCAAGATCACAAGATTGTTTAATGCATTATGTAACAGCACTATGTAACATTAGTAAACTCATAATAAGATTCCATTAGATCTTTGTAGTCATGTAGTGTACCTTCACGAGTTAGAGACCCGTTTTTGTAGCATAACATAACCATGTAACTTTTGGTATCAACAGGGTTTGGAAAAACATGTCCCTCTAGGCTTGGCTTATGCTCCATGGTTATTCCAAATACCTGGAAATTTTAACAATAGCTTGAACTTATAGTATATGCATACAAAGACGGAATAAAAAGATTGAAAGAATAAAATCTATATATGAACTGAAACTTACAGTATCACTAGTGCCAAGACTGATTGCCAAATCCCCCGGTGTATTGATGGTCAATCCTGTCAAATTTCGTTTCCTTTCAGTATATACATACCAAGTTTGACTTTCAAAAATCAAAGAGGAGAAGTGTACTATCAACCATTCAACAATTTAACAAAAGATACTAGCGGTTAACCAAATTGACAAATATCACATTTAACAAATGTAGATAAGTTTCACCTGCCAAGCTGTTAGGGTTATCTCCAGACCATTGAATAACCAAACACTCCTTATTGAATTGGAACCTAAAAGAACAAGACATCATTACCCACCTTACAATCTTGAGAAATCACTAATTCTTTGCACTCAATATTTATATAAATACTAACTTCATTCAAAACATAAACATTGATCATTTTACAAGTTAAAAACTGAAATGCAGTGCACTAACCTCTGAACAAAATATGGAGCGATTAAACCGGCAACCTCATGAGCAGGAGCTAATTTCCCAAGTTTTTCCTCTAAATCTGGAGCTGTAGCCTACATGCAGAATTAAAATCACTGTTTTTAACTTGCAAACTATTAATTAACTATGGAGTATGTTTATGAACGTTAAAGTTCTAACCACAAAGTTACCAAGAGAAACGAACCTCCAAAGCATGTTTTGACCAAACTCTTTCCTTAATATTCATTAAATTCATTCCAGCACCATCTGTGTGATCAATACATGCATGCTTTCCGATCAGAATAGATGCAACAAAGGAGCTCACAAGTGAAATCCGTTCAGTATTGTTATAAGCTTCAGGTTGCGTTTCATAAATCCTTCTAATTTGGGGGCCAGTGTACCGTTCAAAGGCTCGAGATCCAGTCAGCTTAGACAACTCCAAAGGACCACCAACAGCATTCTCAATAGCCCTACACTGTTCTGTTGTGCTACTATCCATCCAAATTGGTGATTCTTTTATTGAAAATGCTTGACCAAATTGCTCAACCAAAGACTTTTTAGGATCCAAGGATGACAAAATGTCAGCACTACCCTTATTCCAGTATACACTACCATGTTGCTGCCCGCTGCCCGAAACAGCAGCAAATTTCTTGAAATCAACTTTTTTTGAGTCTTGAAGTCTTTGAAGAATTAGGTCTAATGCTTCAACCCACATTAGGGTAGGGGACACAATTCTGCCGTTGATTAATGAATCCCTATAGACGCCATCTTTGGTTTTGTAATGGGGTAATTCGGAATCAAAGTTGACCATTTCTGAAGTCACAATGCAGAGATTAGAATCCAACACAGTTGCCTTCAGTGACCTGTGAAATAATTTGAACAAAATTATCTATGGATTAGCAACTTAATATACATCATATGTTAACAATTACTCAATTCAAAGAGATCACATTTGTTCTTAGTTCAAGATTTGATTCTAATTAATACCCAATTTCAACAAACCCATGATTTGTTGCTACTTGATAGCTCATATTCAATTTGAACAAATGGCCAACTTGTAAACACGCAGCTATAAGCTCAAGATTAAATTCTAATGATACCCCACGATTGTTCTATGCTTGACATTCAATATCTATAAAAATAATTTCAAAACCATGATAGTACGTGGCTCAACATATACCTAATCCAATTATGCCCCACCATGTTTTCTCGGTCAAGATTGAAGTTACAAAATGCCTAATCCGAAAAAACATTGTTTCCAATTCATAGATAAGGACTTCAAAAAAAAAAAAAAAATCAAATGTTCTGGCATATGAACTACATGTTCAACGTCAACAAAATCCTATTCCCTTGAGTCGACAACTGTGTAACCATCGTTCAGCTTTTGATCATTGAATCACAGATTCACAGATATATAAACAGACTTACTGTGTGGAGCTATCAAATCCAAGAAAAAGAGCATCCTTAGGGAGCGAAAAATCTTCCATTGAAACTGAGCAAAACAGACCTAATAAGAACCTTAAGCTCCTGCAGGAGGAACAAACATACATTATGTTCAATTTAGAAAAAAAGACATGAATACAGACGAAAATCAGACACATTGTTTCCACTCTTCAAAGAAAGAAAAATTCAAACTGATATAACAAAAGTTAGAGTAAATATCAAATTGATCTTCAGATACAATTAACAAGTACGTGTGCACATCCTCAAATCACTCCTTCGCGATGGAATCAAGCTATTTGTAACATCAAGATCTATGATTTACAAAACATGTTCAACTGACGCTAACTTCCAAACTAAAGAAAACTAAATTCACATGTGAAAAAAGCCCAAATTCAAACTCTTGATACATAAAACAAAAATCAACCACAGCATATTCAATCAAACAATTGAATGAAAAAGCAGTAAACTTGATCAACTCTACAAAATCGAAACATAAGTGCCCGATTTTCCTCAAATTTAACTCAGTGATCTTTGAATTAACGAACAGATACCATACCTTGAAGTGAATGACGAGATTATGACTTAGATTTGATCCAAATTGGTGCCGATTGTGGAGGGTTTTGAAGAGATTTAGGGCTTGGGATTCAGCGAGTAGATTGCTAAACTTGAATGTGATGATGGGTTTTAGTATAATTGATGGATAAGATTAGAGGGTGGTTGTTTATATACCTTTTGATGATAATCTGCTCGTGATTATCGGATTTAACTATTATACCAATCAAGTTTTTTAGTTTTTATGTGTTTATCCAAAACTCAAGTATTATCAACACTCAACAGAAGTAATTATCATTATGGTTTTATTAAATTAAATATATAATTAAAAAACATCATGGTGTAAAGTATAATATGCTATAACAACACGATAACTTTACTTCTCTAGCTTTCAAAACTCGTTAAGTTAGGTTTAAATACTGAACAAATAGTATTGTTGAGTTATGGTCAAGTATATAAAAGATTAAAAAAACTAAAAAAGGAGTTTCTGAATAGGATTCATTTTAGTGCATTTTGTTTTAACACATAGGTATACATAAATACAGGTATAATCACATAAAAACTCATAGATATTGCCAGATCTTATGGAAAACAACTTTAAGGTGTATACGGTGTTTGACTTGACTTGACTCTCAATTTACGTAGTTCGAGGAGGGGCCAGATCGCTATGCAATTTGATGTACGCAAACTTAACCTACATTTTGTGTAAGAGGTTGTTTTCATGACTTAAATTGATAATCTCAAGGTAACAAAATAATAACCTTGCTGGTTGCTCCAAGACTCACATTCAATTAAAAACTTATTTTTTTCATTTAGATTACTAGTGTTATTATTAGATTCAACGTTGTCATATAAATTTATGTGTATAAATTTACGTGCATGTGTATATTTCAAAATTTTACACATACAAATTTACTATTTATACATGTGTATAAACTTGTCATGAGTAAATTAGATAGAGAAAGAAATGAAAATTTCATTAATCGATAGATAAATCCTTTTATTTCTTAAACTTCTTTCCTTTTCATACTAAAAATTATTTTGATTAATTTCTTAACCTTCTCTAAGTCTTTCTCATGATGTGACAAGTAGTTATCATATTGGTTTTGGCAAATAGGATTAAGAACATGATTAATTTGGTGATCGTCGTTGTTTGTGGTAGGAAGGAATATGTTAATGGTTCGTTAACTATAACTAAATTAATGACATGATTATGTTAACGAAAGGAAAGCACTTGTTCTTGATTATTGATTTTGTAAAAGCGTATGACATGGTAAACTGGAGGTTTATCGACTTGATCATGGACCAAATGGCTTTTGAAAGTTGTGGAGAATGTGGATTTGAACCGGTCTTGGTTTAGCCCGCTTATATGTTTTATTTAATGTAACTCCCACAACTGAATTCATGCTTTAAAAGTGTTGTGCCAGGGGATTCGCTTTCTCTATTTTTGTTTATTATTATAAAGGAAGTGCTTCATATTATAATTAGTTCTATGGTTGGTTGAGGTTGGTATCCTTCGAGGCATCCATCTTCACAATAATGGGTTTGTTTTGTACAACTTGTTATATGTAGATATGCATTAATATTGGAAGGTTGGTCATCCTCAAATGCGGAAAATTTTATGGTGCTATGCAAGTCATCTTTCATAGGAGTAAGTTGTATAGGATTGACGTTGATAAAAGGGAGGATGATTTATATCATCTCTCCTTGATGGTCAAGTGGTTTTCCATTCCTTTTATTCATCTTGGGATTTCTATTGGTGAAAATATGGGTAAGGTTAGGATGGAACCTAATAATCGAAAGGTAAAGATTAAGATGGGCGTCATGGAAAGCAAGGGCATTGTCTTTTGGGGTTAGTTGATTTAGTAAAGGCGATCCATAGGAGTCCTATGTTTTATGTTTCTTTATGTAAAGTTCTATTAAAGGTTCTTAAAACTGCAGGTGTCACACCCTGACCGACGGCGGAATCATCGAGGCGGACGAATGGGAGACGATTGCTCATAGCACGTGGAACTAAATAAGTTGTAATAATGTTAAATATCATTATTCATTGAACATTACAAGACAAATAAGTCCATACAATACAAAAGCCTCAAACAAAGAAATAACATATTTAGTTAATCTAGGTCCAAGTCTTATATGAGCACGAAGAGAATTCACAAGTAGTAAAACTGAAACATGTTAAAAATAAAGGGTCAACTATAAAGTTGGTGAGTTCTCATGGTTTAAGCACACGCATACATATATATATACATATATATATATACATATATATATATATATATATATATATATATATATATATATATATAAAGGTTAACAAGTAGCAATTCATGTCAATGGTTCGAGTTAGCAAGTTTATAGAACACATACAGTTACAACCAAACCTCGACTTTATTACAAGTATATATGATTGGCTAAGTGTATTTGGTTCCCATGAGGAACAAGCATACGTCATCAGGAGCCGGCAATACATCGGCTTTAGCACCAAATAGGCTTGCCATGCCCAAAGATCTAAGACGTCGCCAAGCTAGCAATAGTTAATGATTGTAAACAAAATATGTATCTCATATAAGACTTACAATAACACAAATAACCATACAAAAGATAAAGATGAATTGCATATGAATTTAAAAGTATCAAGATGTTTACAAGTGTAAGTTTATAAGGTTAACATGTTTTACCCCAAAAGGTGTGCAATAAAGTAAAAAGGGAGCATGGAGAACTCACTTGATATAAATAAGGTGATGATAAGAAATTAAACGAGGCTCCAACGATTTTTTTTACAAGTGGCCTAGATGTATTGATTCCAAGATTAAGTTCGATAATAAGATTAACAATGAGACGTGAACTAGGGTTTTAATTGGAATTTGGGAGTTTAAATAATTAAATAAAATAATGAAACGTTTACGTTTTGGTTTAATAAAGATGGTATAAATGAATTAAGACTAAGAATGATAGTGTAAGATTCAATAATTTAATTTATTAAATAAATAAATATTAAATAAAATGTGTGAAAAAATATAATTAATTTAGAAATTAATTATTTAAAATTTGATACAGATGATTTATTGAATACTTATTTATATAGTTTGCAAAATAATATAGAATTATTTAAAGTCATTTTAATCGTTTTAAATAATCTTTCTAAGGCCTTAAAACAAGGATAATCATTAATAGAAACTTATATTGTTTTATAAGTTTTAAGAATTTAAATAAAAGTTTAAGGAATAAATTGATTAATTAATCAAGATAAATAACAATATTATTTAAAACAATAATAGATTATTAAGCATATTTACCATCCATTCTACAAAGAATTGTTCAAAAACAAACCTTGTTAAAATATTTTATTAACAAAATATATTTATTTAAACTTAGAAAAATTATAAAAAATATTTGGTGGCTTTTAAAAATATTTGAAGTTTATAACATCAATTTTTATGTATTTTAAATTTTTTGTGTAATTTATTTAAGGCTAAAATGCCTTTAAAAAAATACATGAGGGTGCCCGGGTTCGAACCCGGGACCTCATGGTCAAGGTGCAGTGTCTTAACCAATAAACCAAGGCCTTAGCCGTGGTTTGTATTGGTTTCGATTTATTATAAACCCATTTAAAGAAAGTCATCAAACCTTAAGAACCCTAGAATCTGTTAGAGACAAATTGAACCCCAATTTGATTATATAAATGGAATCAACCTTGGGGCTTTTAATCCCCAAGTGAAACCGATCAGGTATGTGTATTAAGTTACCCGATTTGAAGCCGAATCGAATGTGAGCAATGCGAAGAACAATCGCGACCTAGCTTGGTTCAGTAGAATGTGCAAATGATGATGATAATTCAATTCATTGCACAGATAACTTCTATTGATCTAGATGAAAAAAAATCCCTCTATTAATTGAGGATAAAATTGCAGAAAGGGGGGGGGGGGGTTCAATTGAGTTGCAGGTTTGCGATGAAGGTGAGATTCGGATGTGGTAAACGTGTGTGCTTCAGATGAAATTGTGTTGGATTTCAGTTTAGTAAAGATTAATCCATCGATTAGGTTTCAATTAATTTGGTTATTATTAAGCTTCAATATTCGAATGGTTCTAAGGTTTAATGCTTCGGTTACTCGAGTTCAATAGTCGTTTTACCGGCTTAAATATCAATTAAAGCATATTAAAGGGTTCGAATCTTGTTCTTGAACCGGTTGGGATCGTTTGAGTTCGAAGTTGGGAGGTTTTTATGCGGTTTTTGACCTCGCCGGAGAATTGGCCGAGGTTGGCCGGCGAGTTGGCCGGATTTGCGGGGTAGGGGGTTGATTTGAAAAGTTACACCTTTGGTCCGTAAGGTTTAGGTTGTTTATTATTTCATGCTAAAACCTTTAAATTAAG
>BJCM01083975.1:0-19054 GCA_018326385.1 Flaveria bidentis
AAGGATGTCCAAGCCTAGAGTGCCATAGTTTAGCATTTTGAGTATTGTTATAACACACATTCATAGACTGACCATGTTTTGCAAAGAAGTATAAACCACCGGTTTGTTTACCAGTCACCAAGACTCTCTTTGACTTCAAATCCTGAATATGACAACTATCTTCATCAAAACAGATTTTTAATTTATTATCTCTAGCAAGCTTGTGAACGGATAATAAATTCACACTGTATTCAGGAACAACGAACACGTCTGTTAAGATAACATTACTTGTCAAATTCAAGTCACCAATTTTTATTACTCTGGCTGATGTACCAATAGGGTGACTAACAATTATGTTTAAATCTGATACATCAACACAATTTATAAGATTTTTGTCAGTTTTGGTCATGTGTTGGTTAGCACCTGAATCAACAACCCACCCAGTTTCAAAGTCATTTTCGAAATGGAAAGGTAATTTAAGATGCCAACATTAGAGAAAAAATTACATGAGTTATCTTTACCTCCAACTCCCGAGATTAGAGTATACTTGTCCTATATATAGTTCATCCGTTATAGAATTTAGGATCCAAGATAATAATACCGAATTACATCTATCCCATTGCTTGGCTAACACCTCATTACCAGTAGGTCTTTTACATGTATCATCAATAAATCCAATTTTATTCTTAACCTCAAGTGCCAGTTTTATCTAACTTGCCCAAACAGAATAGTTTTCTGTTCCTTTTAGTTTCATTGTTACAATGGATAATGTGTTTGAATCATTAGCATGTAAATAAAGTGGGTTGCTAGCATCAAGTTTACTTATTAATGTTTCATTATTGATTAAGGCTCCTGATGTAGATTCATCACCCATTTTAGTTGTTTAACAAAACAGCCCGATTGAATCAAGAAAGTAGAATGAGCACACAATCACACGCACAGAGAACACACAGTGGTCAGAGCCAGGTTTTCACACCACTTTTGTGGCAGATCAAGGATTAACCCAAGGTGTTTTAATGCAATCACGCAACAATAGAAATCACACAAGTGAATGCACACAAAGTGTCAAACAGATACAAATGCAACACAAATTAATGCAAATAGAATAGGGGATGGCTCTCCCTATTTACCAGATCCGGTACTCCTAACCCGGTCAACAATATGCCTAGACACAATAATACGTGTAATAGGAAATTAAAAAGAAAAGGGAAGAGATATCCTCACAGCGGGGGTTCCCTATTAAGGGCATTCCAATAAGCGATGACCCGTAACCTTCTAGGGTTACAAAGTCACAGAAAAAGAAGCCCCAGCCGATAACGCGTAACCTTCTAGGGTTACCACATTATTGTGAACATATGTAGAGTTAGGGTTTTATTACCCTAAAAGAGATCTTGTTACAGCTGAAGACCTAGAAGAAACACCCACCAGAATCGCCACAACAGATCAAACAATAGCCAGAGGAATCTGAGATCTAGGGTTTCAAACAACGAGAAAACCCCAAATCTAATATCAGCAACAAAGATCGTTCCAATCCGAAATTTCAAAGGATATGAATCCCTAGATCGAATAAAACGAAGAGATATCAGCGGAGACTACGGATACCAGAGCCAATGCTCTCATACCATGTAAAAATTGTAACAGCCTTGAGAATAAACTTCAACAAAGTAAGAAAGCTCTTGATACAAAACTCCAGAACAAGAATACGAATACAAATGAAAGAGATTCACCAAATCAGTGAACTCGATAACAGTATAAGAACAATGAACCAAGAACACAAATCAAAAACAAGGCTGCATTAAGAAGATGCAGTCTCTCAAAGACGAAGACAATGGAAGGAGCGTATTTGAGAATATTTGCTCAATTGTGTATGTTATGAACCCTAAACCGGAAGCGATGATAATATACATCCAAAAGAAACACTTAACACCCTCGGACTTGACTCAATAAACAGCAACAACCGCAACAATGCAACTTGGCAACTTTAACCCTTGAAGAAATCAGCAAATACACGAACAACCTGCAAAGACATTTGACATACACCAATAACTAACCGAATAAAGAAATGACATGTTACAGAAGAATTGCATTACTAAATTCAACACACACATGTCAAAACAAGATATCATAACTGTTAGGGATTCGGTTATGGAACAACACACAAACACAATGCAAGAGGAGATAAAACAAAGATGAACACTTGAGATTTACGTGATTTGATTGATTTGACCTATGTCCACGAGCTGTAACCAAGGTAATATTTTTATTGTTTTTCGTCTCACTCGTAAGATATTACAAGTACAATAGACAATATAAATGGAAAAAATAGACTTTACAACTTAATCCCTAAAAAACCATAATGGTCTACAATTAAATAAAAAACGGACCAGGTTTTTGATTTAATTAATTTGCTATGAATTGTCTTCTAACTCAAGCCCAAATCAAAGCTCCAGAAAACCCAACAACAACAATTGATAAAGTGAAGTAAGTGAATCACAAAATATTGGATAACGACACTACGACCGATACTAAGATGGGGATGTATCGGTCGTCCGAAGTGAGTCTCATATAAATCATGACCTTAAAAGATGTCTTTATGAATAAGCGCAAAGCTTAACGATCTACAGATGGAACCAAAGTTATTGTTTATGTTCTAGATATGAATAAGAACATGCATAAACAAAAACACAAGAACTCTAGTCAACGTTACGATTGTGTTATGCGTGAACGATCAAAAGGTTATAGTGTTCTTTAGTGTTGAAAAGTTGGGTTTATGTATCCAACTGATTGAGGAGTTTTTTGCTTAACGGTTTTTTTATACCCAATATGTAACACCGAATATGAGAATAATTAGATTATATCTAACATAAAGAATATTAAAAGGAAAAAAAGCGAAAATTTCCTAATGTAATTAATGGATCCATGTGTAAACCCAATTTGGAAAAGCATCTCATGTTTAGTTTCAATTCCACATGAATATGACTCTGAATCATGATGAGAAAGAAGAAAGGTATCTACCTTTGCCAAATTTTGTGTCCCTTTGGTGCTTTTCTAGAATTATTATTTTCAACTATAATTAAAATAAGCTCGTATTAAGAATACATAAATAAATTTTATTGCATTGTTGATTAATCAATATGCTAGCAAACCTATATTTGTGGTTGTACTTATAACTGGTTTGCTACCGGAAATATACCTTTCTTATAATTATTCTTTTACATATTTGTGATGGATATTAATAAATTTAATTGAAAATTATTTTTTCCAAAAACTTTTACGACAGTTTTCCAGCTGAAAAAGTCTTAATTTTAGTTCATTTTCCCCACAATTTAATGACCTTTTTGTAATCAAAATATTATTTTTTTTAATTTTACATGCTTGCGACTGGTATTTACAATAATATTTAGTTAAATTTTAATAGTCCGCAACCATTTTGCAAACGAATAAAAACTGTCACAAAATTCGGTAGCATAATTCGATTTTAGTCCCAAATTTCCGTTTATAAGTAAATGTTATCATCATAGTTAACTCTTTTAAATTTTAAATTAATACTAATATAAGTTTACCTAAACTATCTAATAAGATTCACGATATTAAACGGACAAATACATCGGTACAAACAAGCTTCGCGTGACTAGGAAATCCAACGTGTTGTGTGTGCACGATTCAAGTCGCATGTGGCATTATGTTAAGGAATATCAAATAATAATAGTAGTTTATGTAGTAGAAGTATGAAAAGAAAATGTGAAGGAATATGAATAAAATAAACCAAGAAAGACCATTACGTACTCTTGGGGCACAAACAAACGTCAAAAACTAAAGATATTGTCATCTTACCAAACCGAAAGCTCAATCAAAGCTACCATTAATCCCATAACAAATACATACAGCCTCATCCTTAGAAATAAACCCAATTAAGTTTTAAACTTTATATTTAACATATAACGAATTAAATTATAAACTCAGATTTGATCATCATGGCGTCACTTCCAATTGTTGCTTTTCCGATCAACACTTTCGTGTGTTGTAGTGAGGTAAAATTATTGAGTGTATGAGAGTTTTAATGTTTTATATAATTACTTTTCTAGTTTAGATGATTATTTGATTAAGGATTAATGAATTTAGAATATGATTTGAAAAATTACAAACTTAAAATCTTCAATCATATAACATATGATAGATGAAACTTATAATGTATATTTTGAACTTTAATTATGACCTCATCCGATCTAATCCGCATCGAAAACATTTATTATACAACGATACTCAAATAATCAAAAAATTCCTGCCTCCCATAAAAGCTATATGAGTTTGTCATTGCATACATCGATAATATACGATGATATAAACTCATGTATTATACGAAAATAATAAATAAAACATTAAATTAATATGTTAGAGATAATGTTTTTAAACTCGCCTTGTGCGCAAGATTCAGTTTTCTTGCTCTAGCTCATATGTTATCTTAGCTCTTGTGCTAGAGTCTCCTCTCCTTCGCCAAGTTATCTTTTTCTGTATATGCCTGATAAAACAATGGACTCATTAAACTTTTATTTTTATACAACATATATACGGCGAAAATTTGAATGGCCCCATTGGTCTTTAACTAGCAAGGCGGGCGACCGCTCAGGCCTGGTCGTTCTGGTGGCCTGGACTTTTTTAACAAAAAAAAAGATATGTTTTATGAATAAAACATTAGGAAATACTCCAGATTCGCTTAAGTAAATTATATCATTAAGCTATAATACTTTCGTTTTGTTTATTGTTATAACAATTATCGTTGTATTATAATTTTTTATGTAGTTTTTTAATTTAGTCTTGTTTATATTTCGTATTATAGAAGCTTTTTTTTTCTCCTCCGCGCTTGGGTTCTGCGTGGGGTCTCTTAGGAATTCTTTTTTAAATAATGACTTTATATATTTTAACGAATAAAGTAAAATACAAACACACTTTTGTTATGGTGGTTCATGTCATATTATGCTTAATCAGATTACCCGGTTTCGAATGTTGATAACTTTGTTCTTTTTTTTCTATTTTGATTCTTAGGTTTTCTTCAATTTTATTAAAGATTGTTTTATGATTCCCCATTCATGCTCCTTAACCAAAACCAGAGCACGGATTAGAACAAGAGTTTTTTTTTCCTCCACTGTTTGAAGAATTCAAGATTTCTTTGTTCTGCCATTGTTAAAACTTAGAAGATTTTAAGATTTCTTTTACCCCCTCAAGATTCACTTATACACCTATGTACGTATATGCATAGTACCTAACTATGCTTAATTAATCATATATAGAGAACGGGGATGAGGATGTGGATGGGGATGTGTAAGAATTAGTAATTTGGTATATAATTGAACATATACGGGGAAGAAAAGACGAATCGTAAATAGGTTTTTTGGTTAAAATTCAAATAATGTTTTTATTTTGAGAAATCATATGAGACACTAAGGTTATAACCAAATAAAATGTACCATTTTGAATCGGTAAGCATGTTTTCAAAAATTACTTTTTAAGAGACTCCATCTTTTAAGTAAACCAACACACTACCTATGACTGATTCATGGATGATCTCTTGATAAAATTATTGTAAAGTTACCAGACAGTCCTTAAGTTTTTAATTTGTATTAAAATTTTGAAAGCTAATGTTATAGGATTTACAAAGGTTGTAAAAATAGTAAAAAATGGTTTAAATAGCTAATCGTGGTCACAATATATTTGATACACACTTCGTATATGGCATGTGCTTATTTAATAATAGCTAATCGTTTTAGTTTCTTTTTACTTCATGTTACAAGTGATTAATATATTTGTAGTTTAAAACCTGGAAAAATTTTAGTTTAAATTTTGTGATGCACATGAAAAAGATCATGTACTAATCAGTAAATAGTAATACAAACACCATAAGTGCGGCATTAAGGTTAAGTTATCGACTAAACCTCTACACGATGTTAATCATGACCCAACAAGTTGATAACCATCTTTGTTTTTGTGATTAAGGTTTAGAGCACCAATATTTTAATTATCCCAACAAAATATAATCAATTACCTTCCAAATATAAACACTCCTAGTAACAAAATGCATTTATTAAATTAATTACCTTTTAATACAATTAATCCTAATTAACAATAGATTCCTTTTTAGTCTTTTTGTATCAAGTCATCATTTAAAACCATATTATTTGATCCAAAGATTTACCACCAACAATTATTATATTCTGAAAACTGTAGTGGCACGTTTCATGAATAATTTCACATGCCACATGCTCATCAAGACAACCTTAATATGAATTCCTAATATTACGATTATAATATGTTATTAACCAAATACTAAACGACATCATTTTGTTAAGCAAACCTTGTGTACATGAATGTTCGTGGTATCATTATACTACGGTCAAAGGAATCACCAAATTACGTCCTCGAGAAACTAAATTGTACACACTACACAAAAATAATTGTATATTTATATTACAATAAAATAAAAAAAGTATTTTATGATTATTAAATTATTTGATGCAGTGTATGGGTAGATGAGATCACAAAATTAATTAAAACAGTTAAGCATCGTACGAACCAATTGTGTGAGGAGAAAGAAAACCGCTCACGAATTTTCTTTAAATTAATTAGTCAAATAAAATAATTTTAGAATTATAAAGTTTCATGTCCTAACCTTTGGGTTTTATGAAATTCATATTTACTCAAAGCTATGAAGAATTCGAACGGTTAAAGAAAGTATTATTTGATCCTGCAATATTAGTAATAAATATTTTATTTTAATTTTTGAATACAAAAAGTAACTAAAACTTACACCCGAAAAAAGTAACAAAAAGCAGTCAAAAACTATGCTTTTTTTGAATCTTTTAAATATTAAAGGCTACTTATTGTTAGAAAAAAAATGACTAATTAAATGTTAAAATAGAATTAAAGAAATTGAAGTTAAAAAATGTGAATTTGCTATCACAAATACCAAAATATAAAATTTTCAATTTCATTTTTGAATTAGTCGTCTTAAATAAAGAAGAATCTAGAAACATGACTTGAAAAATAAAACACGAGACGTATAAACCATACGCTATACAACCCATTATTGCCAAAACGTATTTTAGATAACTAATTTTGTTTCTTTGATATAAGCAATTTAACCTTTCCAAAATTATAATTTGAGTTAATTTATATAAGCAATCAATCCAAATCATTGATACAACAAGTAACCATTTAGTACTTTTGAAACGTTGATTCATATGACATGGTATTGCAAATAATAACGTCAAAGTAGGAAATTGAATTCATGAAATCAATAGGCGAAAAATATCAATTAAAATTAAACACTACCTGAATTTATTACTATATCTACATAACTTTTAATAGCAATATATTTTCTTTTACTTTCACCCTTACAAACAGCATAAATTCAACAATCCCAAAGATTTCGTAGCTCTTAGTATAAAAAGAATAAAATCCAAAAAAAAAAAAACTAATAAAGATGTAAAGATACATTTTGTCAAAATATAGGGGTGAAATTGGATTTATTGAAAAAGGTAAAGCTTTCACTTTGATGTGAGATTACATTCACATAAACCTTCATAAATGGAGTATTATCACATCAATTGCAGAAAATCTTGCAGAGAGAGATTGTAGCTATACATACACACGTGCATTCACACACGCTCTCTCTCACACACACACACACAGATTAATTGAAGAAGGTGATAGATACAGTGTATGTGTGTGTATAATTTTAAATGTGGTTGAGTAATGAATATGCAAGCATTGCCGCGAAATGGGGGAAGCAAAGAGAGGTGTTTTTGCTGAAGAAAGAAGATGAAAAAGCAACACCCAATCATTCAATTTCACTTTCAATTTCAATTTCGATTTCAATTTCATATGGGGATGCGAGCCTTCAACTCTTCATCAATTTGAAAGATAACCCTCTCCATACTCTATCTATTCCTTCATAACTTCTGTTGTTCTTTGAATATCTGTTCATCGATTTCCCTGATCACCACTTGTTTGATTTGATCTCTTTTTGTGATTTCTGGAACGAAAAACCCTTGAAATTTGTGGGTTTTGGTGGGTTCACTGTTGGATTGAGTGTTTGTTCTTTTGTCGAGTTCTAAATTCCCTAATTGAGAGGGTTCTTGGGATGAAATTGATTCTTGATTTTGTTTCTGTTTGGTGATTAGGGTTTGGATCTTGTGTATTAGATGCTCCAATTGATGTTGGGATCTTCTGATTTTAATGATTTTGGAATCAATTGGAGTTAATGCAGAAGATATACTTGTTTCCTTTTGTTGAATCATATATCTGATTTGTTGTGTTATGTGTGATTCTAGTGATACAGGATCTGTGTAAATATACAATTCCCCTTTGAAATACATTCTGATTCCAAAGGAGACTTTTTATTCCTTTTATGAATCTTTCCATTTTTTTATAAAAAAGATAGAAAACTACATCAAAATCTTCATCATATAATACACAAAACCCAACTTGTTTTTCAGCTTTTGGGTTACACAGTTTGAATCTTTTCTGTTCGAAGAATCGCTTAATCAAATCTCTTTTAGTTGGATCTTGATCTGGATCTGGCTCTGGATCATTTTCTGGTGGAATTGAAATGGCAGATGGTGATAACATGTGTTGCCAATGCGAAGTGAGAGTTTCTGAATACTGCAAGCATTGTGCTAATGTTGATATTACAAAAAATGTTGAGGATAATAATAAAGATTATTCGGATTCATCCCGCCAATGCCCTGAACCACCATCACCGAATTGCATTGGTGACCAGTTCGATAGGCAGTCTCTCCAAGCAGTATCCGTGCGCCACTCTTCAGCCAGGTACAAATGTTAATCAAATATACTTTGAATTATAAAGATAATGGTTTTATATGCCTTTGATTTTTGGGTGATTTGAATTACAGAAGTGATGAAGATGAAGCAGAGGATTCTGCAAAGAACTTTTTCAGTCCATATAGTCTTGATACATCAGATGTAGATTCAAGTAGTGTTAGTACTAGACATGAATTTAACAGTTTTATGTCTGTTGGTTCAAGCCCAACAGACAGTCCTAAACTTCAAATCGCTGCAAATAGGATTAGAAGTTGTGTACATTCCGATGATCAAGGAACACCAAGATCATCAAACGATGGTTCATGTGATCAAGAACACATGGCTGTTTTAAAAAGCCATGAACAAGGGATTTATGATGATTTTTCAATATTTAACGAGCGATGTGAGAAGTCACGTAAGCCTTTAGATTTTGAAACAAATGATCGGATTTGGTTTCCTCCACCACCAGATGATGAATACAACGACTTGGATAACAATTACTTTTCGTATGCTGATGATGACGATGATTGTGATATTGGAGGAGACTCAAATGGTGAGTTTTCTGCTAGGGGAAGTCTAACAACTGTTTTGCCCCGAAAGGATAAACCGAATGAGGAATATCAGGAGCCCTTGAGAACAGTAGTCCAAGGGCATTTTAGGGCTCTTGTATCACAATTATTACAATCGGAGTTCAACTCTACAGAAAAGTGGCTTGACATAATTACATCATTAGCATGGCAAGCTGCAAACTTTGTGAAACCAGATACAAGCAGAGGTGGGAGTATGGATCCTGGTGATTATGTAAAGATTAAATGTATAGCATCAGGAAATCCCACCGAAAGGTACATAATAATTAACTATTTATATATAAAGTTACTCAAGTAGTGATTTATCCACTAAATTAGAAGTTATCCTTTCTATGCAGCATATTTGTGAAAGGTGTAGTTTGTACAAAGAATATAAAACACAAACGAATGACTTCGCAATACAAGAATGCAAGATTACTTATTTTAGGAGGTGCACTTGAGTACAATAGGTCACAAGATCAACTAGCTTCTATTGAGACACTACTTCAACAGGTTCATTACTAGGCTACTGTGTTAAATTCATTGCTATTTGATTTATGAACTTTGTATCTTATTATTGTTTCTAATAGGAAATGGATCATTTGAAGATGATTGTTTCAAGAATAGAAGCTCATCGTCCAAACGTGTTATTGGTGGAAAAGAGTGTATCTTCATATGCACAAGAGTATCTTTTAGCCAAGGACATCTCTTTAGTTTCAAACATCAAACGCTCATTATTGGACCGTGTATCAAGATGCACTGGGGCTCTTGTAACTACATCTGTAGCTCATATTTCCACAACACGATTAGGTCAATGTGAGCTATTTAGATTGGAAAAAGTCTCAGAAGAACATGAAATCACCAACCAATCCAACAAGAAACCTTCAAAAACTTTGATGTTTTTTGAGGGTTGTCCTAGGCGTTTGGGTTGCACTGTAAGTTTTCTTGTTTCCATAAATATATTTAGTGCATTATGCTCTGATTTATATATAAGTCTACCTTGGATTTTTGTAGGTTTTGCTAAAAGGCTCGTCTCGTGAAGAACTAAAGAAGGTCAAAAATGTTGTTCAGTATGCAATCTTTGCAGCTTATCATTTATCGCTCGAGACTTCTTTCTTGGCAGATGAGGGTGCTACTTTACCTAAAGTGACTAAAATCCCCGCAGTAGCCGAATCAGAAATGATAAAAGATGATGAATCTTTGTCTATTCTCTGTAGTTCTACAGCTTCCCCTCCTTTAGAAGATACTGATTCCCCTACATTTGTTAAAGATGAAAGCCTTTCCCCTGTGGAGGATAGAGATGTTGAAATAGACTCTAATTTATTAGACAATGATCTAGAAGCTACTGAAGATCAAGAAGAGAAAAAGATTGAAAGAACTGAAGTGATTGATGCTTCAGATGAATATTATTCCGCCACGGATAATCATCAGAGTATATTAGTATCATTTTCTAGCCACTGTGTGCTAAATGGAACTGTATGTGAACGCTCAAGACTTTTGAGAATTAAGTTCTATGGTTCCTTTGATAAACCCCTAGGGAGATACCTTCAAGATGATCTTTTTGATCAGGTAAGTTCAGTTTACATCCTATTATTATCTTTTCTTGCATTTGCTTAATGAAGATTGCAGCTTTACCATTCTTTTCTCATGAATTACTTGCATTTACGTTCCATTATCTATATTGTGTTTTCTTTAGAAAAGATTAAGCTTTACCATTCCCTTTTCATGGATTTTCTTGCATTTAATTCTATCATTATTTTTTTGTTGCATTTTCTTAAAAAACCTCAAAGCTTTACCATTCTTTTTCATGGGTTTTTTTTTTGCATTTACATTTTACTAATATCTTTACTTGCATTTGCTTTATAAAGATCGAAACCTTACCATTCTTTTTCCATGGTTTCTTGCATTGACATTGTATTATTATCTTTGTTTGCATTTGCGTCGCCAAGACTGGATCTTTTACCATTTTCTTCATGGTTTTTTTCAGACATCATTGTGTACGTTTTGTAAGGAACCAGCTGAAGCCCATGTGACATGCTACACTCATCAGCAGGGTAATCTAACAATCAATGTTAGACGGCTCCGGTCACTGAAGCTATCTGGGGAAAAAGATGGAAAAATATGGATGTGGCACCGTTGTTTGAGATGCACCCCTGTTGATGGGGTCCCACCTGCAAATCATAGAGTGGTCATGTCTGATGCTGCTTGGGGTCTCTCACTAGGGAAGTTTCTAGAACTTAGTTTTTCAAATCATGCCACCGCGAATCGTGTTGCTAGCTGTGGTCATTCTCTTCAAAGAGACTGCCTTCGATTCTATGGGTAATCATATTTTACTTTGTAACAATTAATACATATATATGTTTCTGTGTGTGTGGATTTATTAAATATTTAATATTTGTTACAGAATGGGGAATATGGTTGCATTTTTCCGCTACTCTCCAATCGATATTCTTTCTGTTCATTTGCCTCCATGCGTTCTTCAATTTGGTGACCATTTTCAACAGGATTGGTTGAAGAAAGAAATTGAAGAGGTGCATACATGCAATTCAATTCTGCTAATTTTTTTGATTTCAAACTGTTTATTCACTGAACAATTTTCTTTTTCGAGTTGTCAGCTATTGAGCAAGACAGAAGCTTTGTACGAAGAGATACTTCATGTGCTAAATGGGATCGAAGCAAAGAATGAGTTACCTGACTCAGATGAGCTAAGTAAACATGTCATCGAGTTAAAGGATCAGCTAACTAAAGAAAGATATGATTACATTGTAAGTCATACTGCATGCTTAACAATACAAAGAGGTGGCAAGATGGGCCACCTGGATAGCCATTTGTATAAATGGTCTAAGCGAGTGGTTGGATCGACTCAATAACATTTTTATGTCCACCTTTATAAAATTTTAATAAAATTTTACTATATTAAATATGGTTAAAAACACTATGATTACAGTAATTGTCTAAATCTCAACGAGGTTATATGCTCTCTATATACACTTCAAGGACTTTCAACGAGGTTGATCCCCACCTCTTTAGCACACTTAAACCATTCCCTTTTTAGCTATTTTTCGTAATGCCCTGTTAGACTAAAACTTAACCCAAATTGACCCATTTGTAAGTAAATGGGTCAATATTGCCACCTCTGCTAATAGGTAATTTAACCCCTTGTTTTCATCTCAATTTTACTCTCTATATTATTGAAAAAGGATCTGCTTCAATCTTGTGGTGAAGAAAATGGGACTGAAATCGATGTTTTTGAACTTAACCGTATAAGACATTCACTTATGATCAATATGCATTTCTGGGATCGGCGAATCTGTTCACTTAGTCTCTATGGAAGAAGTTCCAAGTTGAAACCAAATCAAGATTCTTCTTCATGGAGAAGTGATTCCATTCCTGAGAACACCATTTACATTTCGGAATCAGAATCGAATCATATTGAACAAAACGAAGGATCTGATGATGTTTCTGATTCATTAGCAACGTCTTTTGAACTATGCAAAAACAATGAAGTTAAAACAGATAGCGAACACTTGTCATCACTGGAACGTGCCCCGTCAGCAGCATCTGTTTTGTCAGATAAAATAGACTCAGCATGGGCCGGATCTTTGAATCCAACCAGCAACCTGATTCTCAGTAGGATATCTCCATTACCTACTAGAGTTTACTCATTTGATTCTGCAGTTAGACTGCAAGAAAAAACTAAAAAAGGATCATCTTTATATCTTTCAACACTTCGATCTTTTCATGCTTCTGGTGATTATGTTCATATGGTTAGAGATCCGGTTCATATCTTACAAAGAAGAAGTTATTCACAAGCTTTTCTCAGTGAAGATAATAATACTAACAATCTTGATTTCTTGTTAACCACCAGACCGGCTTTCCTTCCGGAAGGTGCACGTTTAATGATTCCTAGTGGTGGTCAAAGAGACATAGTAATGGCAGTTTATGACAATGAGCCCACTAGCATAATCTCATATGCTCTCAATTCAAAAGAACATGAAGATTGGGTCAATGATAAGGTTAATCTCAGTAGAAACAGTTCAGTAGCGTCAAACATGACAACCTGGCAGTCTTTTACAACCATTGATCAAGATTACACTCATTATGGAAGCTACGGGTCAGAAGACCCATCAACTGCAATCGGGCCTTTGTTCATGGATCGAAAAAGCTCTAATCATATATCCATCCCTTTTGAAGATGAGTCTGGTGCTGATGGGAAAGTTAAATTTTCTGTGACATGTTATTTTGCCAAACAGTTTGATTTGCTTAGAGAGAAATGTTGTCCAAATGAAATGGATTACGTTCGATCATTAAGCCGATGCAAAAGATGGAGTGCACAAGGAGGGAAAAGTAATGTTTACTTTGCTAAATCTTTAGACGAACGGTTTATCATCAAACAAGTTACAAAAACCGAACTTGAATCATTCGAAGAATTCGCACCAGAATATTTCAAATATTTGATGGATTCTTTAAACTCAGGAAGTCCAACATGTCTAGCAAAGATTTTGGGAATTTATCAGGTTTTTCTCTTTTTTCTATTTTTTTTCCTCTCTTTTTTTTTCCTCTATTCTTGTGATCATGTTATGCTGATATATGAAGGTGTGATGACAATTGACAGGTGACAGTGAAACACTTGAGAGTTGGGAAAGAAGCAAAGATGCATGTTTTGGTGATGGAAAATGTGTTCTTTAAAAGAAATATATCGCGGGTTTATGATCTAAAAGGGTCATCAAGGTCGCGTTACAACTCAGATACAACAACAAATAAAACGCTTTTGGATATGAATTTATTGGAAGCTTTGCGTACAAATCCCATATTTCTTAGTAGTAAAGCTAAGAGAACCCTTGAAAGAGCTGTCTGGAATGACACTTCATTCTTAGCAGTAAGTTTTTTACTTCTTCAGTAACTGGTCAAACGATGACGTGGCACCTAACATATCCGTAACTTTGACTACGTTGACTTTTTATGGCACTTGGAAACTGTCTTCTTGTGACCTAAAATAAGTGGGTTACAAGAAACTGAAATCAGACCAAAGTTGGTTATTTTTTTATGCAATTAACCGTCTTTTATCATTATAACATTGGAAAATGAATTAATATTTGTCATTTTCATTTTAAATGTGTGACATTTGGTTAACTTAATGTATATGCATTGTTGTGCAGTCAATTGATGTGATAGATTACTCATTGCTAGTTGGAGTGGATGAGGAAAAGAAAGAACTTGTTTTGGGGATCATTGATTTCATGAGACAATATACATGGGACAAGCATTTAGAAACATGGGTCAAAGCATCCGGGATTCTGGGCGGGCCCAAGAACGCGACACCAACCATAATCTCTCCGAAACAGTACAAGAAAAGGTTTCGAAAAGCAATGACCAGTTATTTTCTAACCGTACCAGAACAGTGGTCATCATGAAGACGATTAAAATCGAGATCATAGAATAAGATAAAGATTGTAACTTTATGTAAGTTTGGGGAAATATACCCGTTGATAGGTTAAATTTTGTATACAAATGTAATAGAGATTCTTGGCATTCTTTCAACATTGAAAGAAATTGTACATGTACATGTGCACGGATTAAATGAAATTTTATGGTTCAAATTTTATATTGAGGACTTTCATCATGTTCATTCATTAGGTTTGTAAAAGTGTAGCTCAAGCTGGTATAAAATCAGACTGGGCTTGTTTAAATTAAAAAATTAAAGTCATCTTGATTATTTTATTTATTATATACACATACATATAGTTACTTTTATACTTGTTTATAATAATAATAATAATATTATTATTATTATTTAATTATTTAATATACCTATATATAGTTATTCTTACATCTGTTATATCTAGGAGGCTATCCCGAGCTTTACTGGGGGTACGGCTACGCAGCAAGTCGTTATACATCTATGCTAGGATGGGTTTGAAATGTAAATACGTGACATTAAATGTTATATAATTATTAAGGATGGTGCAAGTATATTATATAAATCTTAAAAATATGATGTTAATGTTGTGGGTAAAAACAATAAATTATCTAATTGATTTAAAAACTTTTAGTTAGATATTAAAAGAAATCAAAAAATAAAGTATTTAATTTTCATTTACAAAATTAAAATCCAAATAAAAAAGCTGCTTAAAAAGAAAATAAACCATAGAAACTAATTAAAAACATCTTTCTATCAAGGCATCACACCATAATATTTGTTTTCGTATCGAAAATTAATTTTATATAAGTAAATAACTATACCATCTAATCTTTCATACCATCAATATTGTTTGTTTTCCTAATCTTTCATACCATCAATATTGTTTGTTTTGCTCATGAGTAGCTTACGAATTTTCTTTTGGTTGTCCAGAAGTAGGACCATCCCTTGATTATTGTTACCTTAGCACACTTAACTGTAAAGTTCTCCTCTAATCTACAGCTAATATTACCAACGCGTTTCGAGCGTATTCGTTTTGAATGAGATAAGAACTTCACAGTTAAGCGTGCTAGAGAACAGTAATCAATGGATGATGACCTCACTAGAAAGTTTTCACCCGATGAGATGATAACTCCACAGTTAAACGTGCTCAGATGACTGCAATCCAAGAAAAATAGATACCATAAAACAAGCATATCTGGTACAGTAATTGGGTTGTTACAATAACAAATCCGTAAAAACCAAGAAAAATAGATACCACAAAACTTGAACACTCAGCAAGTCGTTATACATCTATTATCTAGTTTTTTCTTTCATAATTATATATAATAATGATTATTACATAACATATAATATTAAATTAAATAAAATTTATTATATGGAGTTAAATAATAGTGTCGTTTTGACTCCTAAGCTTAATTAGTCAAGCTCTAGATGTGAAACTTGAACTTAGGCTTGTTTACTAAACGAGTTTGATATATGTTCAAGCGCGTTTAAGTTTAGTACAACTCAAGTTTTTAGTAAGACGATCTCGAGTAGTACGTAATCCAGCAACTCAGATGGTTAAACCCCTGTTTGTATCAAATGGGTGAACCTACATTCTTTTTTTATGATTGAAATATTGAATTGCATTTATTGGCCCTCAAAGTATTAGCAGCCTCACTTTTGGCTTTTCACTTTATGCCTTTGTATACTGTGTCATTTAAATCATAAAAAAGAACATGGTCCTATCCTACCAATTGAAAAAGAAGGCAAAACTATGAAGATGATAATGGAACTTTTTTCATCATGAATTGTTTTCTTGTTGTCTGCATTGGTGAACTGATGTTAAACTAGTCATGGCTGGGACTTTGGAGTGTGTTACCATTGCTTAAAAACTAAAAAGAGTCTTCATATCTACACTATTTTATGTGTTGAGTTATTCTAAAAATAATAGAAAATAAAAATAATAAGAATGATTATCATCCACCAATCTTATATTTGGTGGCTAAAAAAAATGGATAGCATAGTACTAATTGAAACTTTAAATCATATACCAATAGTATTTCAGTCTTAGCCATATTTTCAAGTTTCATCTTTTTTTTAAAGACACAACAACTTTTGCATACAATATTGTATTTTTAAATAAATGACACCATAAAAAATGTTTTCATATATAAAAGTGTATAATGTTGATACGATAACAAAGTTTTCTTTCTTGTGATTTCAACTTATTGCATAATATTCGTCGGATCATTATGTATATTTATCAGATCATTGTGTCTAATGCTGATCATTGTGTTTTTTTAAAAAATTAGATAACACAACAATGAAAATGTAAATTTTTATGTTTTCAATTCATTATGTAATCATGATCAGATTATCTTCTAATCCTCATCAAGTAGCTCATTGTGTCTAATGCTAAGTATCGAAGCTAGTGCTGGTCATTGTGTTATCTATCATGTTTAATGTGTTCATTATGTAATACTTATCAAGTAATTATATGATCCTCGTCAATTTAAAAGATTACACAATGACTTGACAAAATTACACAATAAGTTAGAAAAACATGAAAAGAAAAACTTTATTCTTTATATCAATGTATTTTAAAGATAAGAAAACCCTAAACCCTAAACCCATGTAGTTTTTTTTAAATAAGATTATGTGTAAAAGTTGCAGGCGCGCGTTTTAAAATAAATGTGAAACGTGAGAAGGAAGAAAACTACCAATTTTACATTTAACATGATCTTGATAAAAAAAGGCATGTGTTAACATCTTAACCTACTTACACTTTCTAGCGTTTAAAGTCTTTATAGTTGAATCTTTCCCGAACAATAAAAATATCATTAGATTGAAAATTGTTATTGGTTTGATAGCCTAGTATTAAGAGTCAAAGATTTTTCGAAAACTATGATTTAAACGTTGTTAACAGTAGTTTCAAGAGTCTCAATGTAAAGTATTATTGATAAACAAATTAGATTTAAAAGTTGCATCAAATAACACTAGATAAAACATAAAAACAAATAATCAATTACACTACAAAAAGAATTAAATATACCTTACTTATTATGATTAAAGCATAAGAACAAAACAAAAAGAAGATAGGTGGTTGAGAATTCAGTTTATACTTTCCATGTGGCTACCCTATAGTGAACGTGTTTACTCCCATGGTATGAAATTCAACATGTGTGATCCAACAATTAGAAATGGAATTTGAGATTCGAAATTATTTGATCAAAGTGATATTACAAAAGTTAATCCCACAACACCAGAGAACTATTTTAAAAGGGAAATATAAAGTATGTGTGTATTTGTTTTTTCATTTAATTCTGACTAACAATTGTATCTCTTAAAATACATAACACCAAAGTACTTAAAATGAGTGATTATAAATATCTTAAAAATCACTAATTTCAACATACTTTGATGTTTCTTTTTATATTTTACGAAACACCATCATTAATAAATTAGAATGAAAGTACAAATAATCACTGAAATATTGATTCATTCTAAAAATGTAAAGTGGTGAATCATACACAGAAGGGGAAACTCTGCTTGGATGTTGTGTTGTTTTCTGCTTGTTTTCACATCCATGTGCGATTTAGTTCCTCACTAAATCCCACTCTTTTCTGCAAAACCAAACAAAATTATATTAATAAATTTATTATCTAATATATATTCCAAGAAATATTATATCATCATCTAAAGAATTATTTTATGTGTTTTTTATGTTGTTTAAAAATCAAATGAACTGTAGTTTAATAACAAATCACTTGTAGTTTGAAGTAACAATGATTGGGAGAAATTTATGTATAAAGAAAATATGTGGATTATTTATATTAGTTTGACAATTTAACTATTTTTGACAAAAATAAAAATAACGTTAACTAAACCTTTCCACAACCTTTTAAAAAGAAATCAACAATGGCCATGTTTCAACCCCCAACAATTCTGACTTATTATCAGTCTTTTAAAAATAATAAATCAATTAGTTCCTATTTTAATATCATGTAATTTATAAATATTATATATACAAACTGCATTCGAATTTAAAACTGAATTGTTTGCTAATTCGATAAGATTTAAAAACTTTACTTTAATCTGAAATTTAAATTTGGTTTTTTGAATTTGAGTTTTATTATTTAATTCGAATACTAAACACAAAAATCAAAATAACTAAAGTCAAAGGCAAGAACATGGCATAAAAGCTGGGTCAATGGGTGTTAGATGGAGACCATATGCTCAAGAAAGCACATGCATAAATATTACGATTTACGAATATTTAATTTCAACA
>BJCM01083976.1:5945-17722 GCA_018326385.1 Flaveria bidentis
ATTAAAACTCAAACTTGTTTTAAAATACGAAATCTGTTAAAGTTTGTATTTTAAAAAAATTTAAAGTTGATAGTTATAATTAGAAAAATTTTAATAATGATATTCTTTAAACACGAATTGTTTAAAACAAAATTTTTATTTAAAAAAAACAAAAAAATGTTTATAAAAGTTCTAAACTTGATATCCTTTAATTATTACTTATAGTGATTATTCATACGTAATTTTAATTATATATTAAATTAGAATATTATTTTATAATTAATAAAATTTTATTATATAAAATTATTATTCAATTCGTATAATACAAGAGTTACTAAAAATAGTATTTAATATAAAAAATATATAGTAGTTTTAAAAGTCAAACATATCTAGACATCTTTGGTTAGCGATTGTCATGAATACTATGCCTAAGAAACAAACTATTAAAAGTCATGCCGGCATAAACATACAATTACATTTTACAATCTATGTACCTGAAAATGACACAACTTATATATTTTTTTGTTAACTTGTTACAAAAGCAATTTATGTTTCTTTTTTTTCTTTTAACTTATCTAACAAGTTATTCTGCTAAAATAACCATTTAGAACAAATAAAGTAGCATTCATTAATCATTACGTAAGGGTGTGATTGTTTTCAACAATATATTTATAAATAGAGTTAACCGGACCCTCCATAAATTCAATACTTTAAGCTGTTTTAAGGTCGAGCAAGAGGCTGATGAACCTGGTAACCCGGTAGCGGGTTAGACAACTTTTTTTTTTTTTTTTGTTTAAGTTGGGTGAGCTCATTGTATGTATATCTATCTTTATCTCTAAATAATTTTTCTTTTTTAAGGTGCCTTACTCCACTATGTCTTTCATCATTTTTTTCTCTCAATATAACTTTCGGTCTTCAATTTTGATATATCTAGTGTTAAAATTATCAAACTTAACACCAATTTTTCTATTTTTTCGGTTGTTGCATTTGATGAACTTGTGGTTCATTTTGCTTTGTCTGTCTCAATCAGGTATGTTAGTTTGACTGGATCAAATGTGTCATCCAAATCCTCCACATTGAGGTCACATCGACAATGTGCATGAGAGGCACTTGATACATAATCATCGTCCTTCATGGTCTGTGTTTGGGAATTGAAACCACTGGTATGTTCAAGTATTTCGGGCACCGTCACTCATTTTGGATGGTTCCTAAGCGGGGTGGGCACTCTGTTGCCGCGGCCTTAGGGCGAGGGTCGGAGCCGTGCGGCAACACCGCCGCCGGTCCCCTACACTATGAAATTCTAACGTTTGGCCATTCACCCGTGTTGTGCCACACCACCACAAAACCCACTTTTTGACCATTGAGAACAGATCATTTTTTGACCGTTTGAGATGCCACCCCGACCCCACCCCACGCTATATGCCATTTAAAAATTAAAAAATTTAAAAAAAATTACACTATAAATACCAAACTCAAACTCATAAATTTTACATTATTCTCAAATATTTCTCATCTTCTCTTGTACAAATTCTCAATTAACTTTCAAAAAATGAATCCCACAAAAAAATCTTCAAAATCCCTAGGCCAAAGCTCCAAAAAATATCGACCTAAGGTGTAGTCGGTTCCAAGAGAACCGACGTCTTCTACCGAAGCGTTTAACCCACCGCCACCGCATACAACCGATTGATTTCAAAATCCTTACGAATCTCCCCAACCATCGGTCTACCTCCTAACTATGCCCTAGTTTCAATACCCATCACAATTTTCTTACTACACTAACATCTCAAAACTTTTTCAAAACCCACCTCAATACGTACAAGAAGAAGAAACCAAAGAAAATAAAGAAGAAGAAGAAAATGAATCATTTGATGATTTTAAAGTTTATGATAGTGAAGGTGAAGATATTCGCGTCGAAGAAACACCCTTACCGAATTCTAAGTCGGAAGGAAAATCGACCACTCGTGCCGCTAACAAGAATTGGGATGAAAATGAACAGGAGGCGTTGGCAAAGAGTTGGCTAGACGTATCCGAAGACCCTACAACTGGAGATCTAGATCACCAAAAAAGTGGCTTGTTTTAGAAGAAGATGTTTCAACACTTCACCGCCACCGTTGGTTCGACCAATCGAACCATTCATCAAATAAACTCAAAGCGATGAAAAATAAACCACACGATGACACGTTATAAACGAATATAAATTCAAACAGTAAATCTTTTTAGTTTTACATTTAAATATTTACATTTTATATTTATTATTTTATTTTTTGTGTAATTAAATTTTTTGTTTTCAGAAATGTAGAAACATCGTTGAACGAGCGGAAGCAATGATGTGGATATCGTTCTATAAGCCTTAAGCAAATACAAGAAAGTTTACGAGAAAAAAAGACTTTACGAGCATCCGGGCTTGGAGTGTGGTAAGAAACTACGCAAAATGGGAGTCGGTGGATAGTCTGAAGTTTGGTACTCAAAGAGAAAAAAAGGAGTAAAACTTCGTAATCGGGCCAATACGTAAGCTCTAATGAGCCAGTTTCAAGCCTCCTCGCCGACCTCAACGAGAACGCCACATCGACCGAGTCGAGGTGCAAAGGAAAAACGACGGGGGAGTCTTCTTAAAGCAAAGCAACTTTGAGTGAGGCCATTAGTGATTATAAAGCGATGCATGAAAAAGAAAGAGAAGAAAAAAATGAACGAGAAGCGCTTCGCATAAAAGTAACCGAATCTAATTTGGCTTTACTCGGCTTACAACGAGAAATATTGCTTCGTGAAACGTTAGATCCGGACATGAAGATTTTCTTTAAACCGCATGACGTTATCTCTGAATGGATTGAACGGAACTATCAAATTACACAGATACGTGTTGGGAGTTTAATTTGTAGAATTTTAGTTTTAATATTGTCATATTATCATATTTTATGTATTCCATTTAATGTATTTTTATATTTATAATTTGTGATTGATTTATATTAATGAAGTAAAATTTTAAATAAAAAATGGTGTGGTGTAAGTGCTCTCCCAAAACAAATTGATGTGGTTTGGTGTGGTGAACTCATGTATGATGTGGTGTAATGTGATGTGATGTAACATATTTTGATTGGATAAAAAACAAATTAGTCTTTATAGGAAATCTATTAATAGCATTCATATTGTATTCTTTATTTTTATAACATATAATTACATTAAAAATAATTATATTTTTTATTTCTTTTTTAATTAAATAATATTTTTTATATCATTATTATTGTTTTTTCTCTATACTCCACTCACAACTACTTTCAAAGATATTACCCAAATTTTATAAAGATTGAACAATGATTCTTCAAATATACCAATTAACAATAATATTTTCATTCTCCTTCACTCACAACCACTCAAAACAATTCCATATGATGTGCATATGTATATTGTTAGTTATATTTTTAGACATCATTTGTCATAGTTTTAGAGTATATTTTGGTATATAATTTTTATTTATTACATGCATTTTTGTTTATTTATAACAACACATGTTTTGGTGGGATGAAATCTACTTTATGTTATTTTATGTTATTTTGGTTGGTTTTGTAGGTTTGGTGCTATTGGGAGAAAAGACGAAAGACTTGAGAACGCATGAAATTAGTTATTGAAATTACGTATGAATTTGAAAAAAAATCTACATAACAGAAACTTTGCCGGCCGTGTAGGAGTTCATTCACAAATTTCACCTAGTCGCGTAAGCTTGCTGATTTGGAGTGTAGAAAGCATTCCTAAAGTTTAGAAACTTTTATTTGGAATGCTTACCATTATATTTTTTTTGATAAAATAGAAGGAATTTAAAAACCTAAAAAGAAGCATATGAAAATTAAATGATTTTTATACATTGAAGAAAATTAAATGATTTTTATACATCGAAGAGGGGGGAGGAAAAAAAGGTATTTTTGAATCACAAGGAGCAAAGAGCAACAACATCATTTCGAAATCTTATAGTTTTATGGAATATCTTTATGGAATATCTTTATCATGAAGATAATTATTTATTTCAAATTGATTCGTAAGTTTTATTTTATTTTTATTGATCTAGTCGTTATGTTCTGTTATAATACTTTTTTAACATTAAGGTTTAACTTCTCTCATTTAATTTGAACTTATGTGAATTGTTTATGTGATCTTATTATTTTAATGGTTTGTTTATTTAATTATTAATCTAAAACTCATATCTACTACAGTATATATTATATTGTTAATAAAAATAGCCATTTTATTATTTTTTAGTAAGTTTCTTCAAGTTTTAAACCTTATCAAGTTATTCTTGATACAAAGAACGAATAACGGTTTGGGTTTTTCTATAAATTTAATATTGTTATAGAGTCACATAATCTAATTAAACATATCAAACGACGTGTGTGTTTGATTATAATTGATAATTCTATCACCTCAATCCACACACTAAGATTCGAACAATGTAAGCTTAGATTAGCAGGTTGAATTTAATCAATAAAGTGTGCTTGATTAGACATTAGATAGAGTGGATGTTCGAATGATGTGATATCTAGTATTAATACAAATTATTAATTAAAAAAGGTAATTGCACCGTAGTCGGTAATGATCATAATCCGAATCAAATAAAAAAATTACCTTAGTGTTGGAATTAGTTTTCACGTTTGATTTTGCTTCACAATTTAAGTAACATTTTTTTGTAATTCTTTTTCCTAATTAGAAACAACAAAAATTGCCAAACTTTATTTTTTATTGAAACTTAACATGACCACATAGAATTTTCTTTTAAGTTTTGACACAGTTGTGTCAACTTGCTGAAAAACTTTTACTTTCTATAATTTGTTTTTAGTTTAGTTTCTAATTAAAACCCCACATTTTCTTTAACTATAACCAACCAAAATAACCATGCTAACACGTTTTTATATTAAAATAATTAACTTTTATAACTATTTTAAAATGTTTTTGGTATTAAAAAAAAAAAGTAACCATGCCCCTCCTTCTTTATCACTAACATACAATATGTACTAACCATATGTAATGAAAGAAACCATCAATCCAAATTAGAAAATAAGTATAACAGTAAAATAGAACATACATCATAGGTTCACATTTATATATTTTTATTAGTTGGATTCGACACTCAAATTTGTTTATCTACATGTATGTCTATATATAGGTTTAGGTGTATGTGTATTTATATGTACATATGTAAGAGTAGTAGCATGTGTATCTATTTATTTATATGCATGTATATGTTTTGTAAGTATATATATATGTGTATATATATATGTATATATATATGTATATATATATGTATATGTATGTATATGTATGTATATGTATGTACATTTATAGAGCTACAAATTATGAATTCGTTGGGAAGAGTATAAATATATATTTTATCTAATTTGATTTTATAATAATTGAGGATTTTGATGTGGGCGAGTAGGTGTGATATCATTCATGCAAGTCTTCACTTTTAAACTTTCATTTATGTATAAGTGTATCTGTGTTTGTGTATTTGTAAGTGTATATGTGTATGATTTATATGATTGTTTTTGTGTAATATTCATTTACGATAACCCTTTAAAGTATACCGTCTTATAGGTATGTATATTTTGTTGAAAAGTATGATAGATGTTGCATGATCACATGCCGGAGACGACACCAGGAGGTAAAAAATAAATATTATCTAAAGTTGTATAATAGTTATTTGAAATATGAATAACAATACTTTTCTTGTTTTATAGGTTATAAAAATCGGGCGGGCAAAATATGTGAAGGGTTGGAACGATATGCATTTAAGCAAGGCTTAGGAGGGTTTCACGAGAATATAGAAAGACATTAGGTAAGTAAAAATTAATAATTTGTATTACCTTTAACACATAAATTTTTAGTTTGATACATTAAATCTATCAAAGTTTGATACATTAGTTTGATATATATTATCTTTATTAGTGATGTTATCGGAGTAACATTTTTTACTTTTAGCGACGACACGTTAGAAACTATGTTGTCGCTATAGGCTATAGGGACGACTTTTGTGAGCTATAGCGATGACCTTTGTCATCTTTATAGCTCCTATTCCTTGTAGTGATCCACGCTAATAAGAGTTTATCATATTGCCTTTGGAACAAATTTCTGTTCCATGATACTATCTCGCTTCACTAGTTGATTCTCAAAAATTGATAGACAATGACGATGCAAAAAATATTGTGTTAATTGTTTTGAGGTGACAATCATATCATTTGAAGCCATAGTGAACTTCCATTTTTTAACCTTCTAATTTAATTGTCCTATATATTTTAAAAGTAGTGTGAATGAAGAGTGTTTGGGGTTATTTTCGATATTTTACAATGGTTTTGGGTATTGTGCATTTGTGCTCCTCCTTTAAATATGTTTCGTTTTCCCTAGGTGTTCTTGGTGGTGGCCGCTGGTTGTTTTAGAGAGAGAGAGAAGGTGCGTCGCTACCACCATCTCCGACTTACCTGCCAACAGCCTTAGGCAGGAGAGAAAGGGAGGGTGTGACAACGATGGTTTGGGCGTGTTTGTGTCGTCGTCGTCATCCACGACTTGCCATACAATTGTATCCGTCTATCTTTCTCTCTTACTCGCCGAGGTTGGCTGGTCATGGTGCTGCTACAACATTTGTCTGGCGACCGTTGATGGCAGTGATGCTGTTGGTTTTCCCCTTCTATTCAATTCTATTTGATATCCTTTTAGGGTTTCAGATCTACTCCTATTGGTGCCCCCGGATGTCTTCGCCAGTCCCTATTGACCGCCATCGGTGGTCTCTGAGTGTAGCCAGTCGTCTTTTGGTACGCCTTCTATTTCAGCACTGTCGCCAAGGTGCCACTCGAGGTTGGTCTCTTTTGGGACTGTTCTGTTTTGAAACTAAGGTCGATGACGGGGATGCATGTTGGCTTTATACCATTGGTTATGTTTGGGTGTTATGTACCAAGGCCGGTGCGGGTTTACTGGTACCTTTACTCGGATGTCGTCGGTGGTCCCTACGGATTGCCTTCGGTGGTGTCCGAGTGTAGTTGGTTGCCTCTTAGTCCACACTTCGTTTCAACAACATCGCCGAGGTGGAGGCCACCCAAGGTTGGTCCTTTTTGGGTGGATGATGATGAATGGTTCGAATAAGACCGTTATGTTTTGAAATCAAGTTCGGTGACGGGGATGGATGCTGGCTTGAGACCATTGGTTTTGTTTGGTTGTTTTTTACCGAGGTTCGTGTGAGTTTACCAGTACCTCTGTTTGTTGGGGTTTTCTTATGAATGGGTTTGGTTTAAACTCTAACTTTAGGATGTTGAAATGAAGTTGTCTCTATATTTATTGAAATTGTTTTGTTATGATCATGTATATCTTATTTTGGTATCTTTCGGGCAGTGATGAGAAACTGTAGTGTTAGGTGACATCCGGTAATTTTCTGTTACCAAACTCCGCTAGTTCTGTTAGGTCTTGCATACACGTGTCGTGAGCACACACTAGTTGTCGTTGAACGTTGGTGACTTAATAACTATGATCTATGATAAACAAATAATAATCTAATTAATAATGTTGATTAATTAGTTCATGGTTATGTGATCTATGAATTTTAAATATTATTTGTGAATGTTACTTGATAATGTGACTACGAGTAATATACATATTTCATGAGTTTTGTTGTTAGTTGAAAAATGTTTATGATTTTTATTGGTGACTAATAATACTTGTATTTTGTAGTTAAAATTATTAAAAAAATGCCAAATAGATTAACTTTACAAAATGTGATTAAAAGAGAGTTTCAATGGAAAATTCTAATTAAGTAAGACTGAACAAAACCCAACCCTAGCCCCCAAACCTCCCGTTCGGCCAAAACCAACTCCCAACCACCCATTATTTTGTGATTTTAAGCTTGAACATCAAGAATAAGTCAATTTTGATTTGTCCAAGTGATTGCAAGGTGTTAGCAAGTCTAATTCTTGATTTCTACATGTTTAAAGGTGAGATTTTAACAAGTTTTTCATGGTTTTTGATGTTGATGAACTCTAATTCGAAAATTGTGTATGAAAAGTTGAAATTGATGATTGTTAGATGATAGCATGTTGTTAGTTATGTTGTATGAATGTTGGATTATGATAATTATGCAAAAAATCTATGAATTGATCATGTAGTTCATACATTGCCTAAAGTAGAAACTTTTTCTTCTTGGAATTCATGATTTGATGATTGTATGATGTTAGTTGTATTGATTTGATGTTAGTTTACATGGATTGTGCAAGAAAAATCATGAAATCTAGTGGTTGTTCATACCTTGCTATAGTAGAAACTTTTGAATATGAGGTTTTTGAATATGATGATTTGATGATGTTCGTCATGTCTAGATGATAGTTATGGACTTGAGTAGGTATGATGTTGATGAATTCATGAATAAATTTGGTGTTAGATTGACTTTGAGTGTTACTTTCCCACAAGGAAAACTTTATTTATGTAGAACATTGGATATGGTGAATTAGGCATTTTCATGAGTGAGGATCATGTTAGAATGCTTGTTGATTGATCTAATGTGGTGGAATGTGTTAATTGAGTATATGGATGCTTGATTGATCATTTAGGAAATTTAGGTTCATATTGACTATACATGATGATGGATTATGTTTGGAGATTATGGAACCATGTTTGCAACTGCAATAGATCAATGTTGGTTTTTGTTGACGTGAATTTTGTTGATTAATATGATGATGATCGTTATTCACGCATGCGAATCTGAGGCCCCTACTTAGTAGGATTGGCAGGGTTTAGGGTGTGAATTCATGAGTGGCTTCACATGGCATGTAGTGCAAATTAAACTTCATGTATGATTTACTAGTTGTGATGAAATTATAATTGTGATGAGCATTTTGATTACTTGAGATTCGTATGGGTTGTATGATAAACTAAGGTATTATGATGATCTTGGTAGAACAAGAAGTTGATGATGTGACATACATGAATAACTTGTATGATAACTATGTATGATGAGTCACTATGCTTGATTAAATGAGATTTCAATTATCATGTCACCAACGGGTCAACTAGGTCAAATAAGTCTTGTTTTCCAAAACCTTGGGTCAACATGTTTACTGAGCACCTAGGGTTGTTAAGTTTTCTGAGAAATGTACTTATGTACTTGCATGTTCTAGATAACCTTTGAAGGATTGTCTTTCCATCCATCGTTAGCTCTTTGTTATTGTTTGTTGCGCACCACATGAGTTCATGCCCCACTTGTTTAATATACTCTCTTTTGGGGGAGATAGTATACTTATTTACAAACGCTTTATCATCATAAGTTGTGTATAGTGTAACATAGTGTGTTATACCTTGGAAGCCCTCACACTTTTGGAATGTTAATATTGGTAATTAGCGAGAAATTTTTGGTAGTACTACTAGATCTGACAAGCCCCACCTGTGCGAGTTGAGGTCAAATAGGTGCAATATTATCCTTAACACAAACATCGTCACCACCTGGTAAGTCGTGAGGGAGGCAACAAACACAATATAGTCAACTTCGATCGCTAAATCACTATGGTTATTAGTTATGAATATAGACTAGCTATCTATTTCAATGCACTTCTTATGTTTTATAATTATTATTGATTATGTTAAACACAAACTTTTGAACTCACCAGTCATTGTGTTGAATCTTTTAGTATGTTATTCTCAGGTTGTTAACTCTGATTGCAAGTAGGAGCACATCACGGTCCAACATGCATTACAAAGCTTCGCATTAAGTCATAACATTTGGTTTTTTTATTTATAATATTTTATACAATGGTTTGGCGCGTGTTTTGCCAATGTTACATTTTAAATACTTTGGGTTTGATTTACTTACAAACGCTTCCACATAGTTTTAAAGTTTTAAACTTTGGTTGGTTTTATTTTAAATGTTTCATATAGTGTCATCTTGAGTAACTAATGACTGTGATTGGATTAGTATGTCACATGCATCGCAGGAAAATCCGCACATGAAATTTGAGGGTGTAACGGTAGTGTTATCGGTTGCTTAGGCTTGGTGTCGAATATGGCTACCAGCCGTAACCGAACACTCTTTCTAAGCCTGATTCTAGAGTTTCAAATTGTTTTGAATCGATGATCATGTGCGCGTTCTCACTTGGTCTTTCTAAGCGTTGCACACAGATGAAAAAACCTAGTTTATATGATATACAAGGGATGGTAAATAGTTCCCATTTGGATTTTCTTCGTTTGTCCGCTCCACGAGTTCTCTCTTCCTAGATCTAGTCTAACGAAATTCCACTGGTCTAAAAATTGGATACATGTGATGCTAAAGCATGATGGTATTTTTTGTTTCGAGGGGCCAAGCGGGAGTCACTCGGTTTGCAGCCACGACAAATGACCTATTCTTTAATAATAGCTCATTTTATCTACCTTGATGTTGTTCAATTTGATTTGTAATATATTGGTGCTTTTCTAATGTTTGGGTCAATCTTAACAAATTGGAAAGTTTACAAGTTCAACAAAAAATTAATAAAATGGCAAAACAAAATATAATAGATTATATTACCAACAAAACAATAACATATTTATTGATTTAACCTGTTTAGCTAACAATGTGATTCTAAATTCACATTTCGTGTTATAGTTCAGTAGTTTTGAATAACAACTTAAATGGTATTTTTATCTTTTATACACTTCGATAAACACTTATTTAATTGGTAAGAAATGTGGGTTATAAGGGCGAAGTGAAGATAAGCACCGTTAACAACAACCCAATAGCAGCGAATTGTTGCCATTAATATCTATTAATCTATTATCAGCACAAGATGCAAATTCGACTGCGGATAAGTGGTTGGATGTCACACCCCCGCTAAGAGCGGAAACACAGGGACGTAACGAGACGGGATCGTCATAACACATGGTAAGCATTAGAAATACAATATAACAATGGAGACTTGTGTCGTGTTTAGTCAATATTCACGACAACATAGCCATAAGCATAATATGACATATGATTCACATAAACAAAGAAGATAACATTATAATGTATTTCCCACAACCCGGAAATAAGTATCAAAAGAATAATGTTGTTTAAAGCAGACTACAACAATGATTCCAAAATGTATGTTTGTCAAATATGTTTAGTCTCAAAAATGCATCCTAGGGTCTCCACTAAGGCAGCCCACCTAGATCTTCAATTAACATTATCACCTGAAAAGATATGCTTAAAATGGTCAACAAAATTGTTGGTGAGCTCGCAGGTTTAAATAGTAAATAAATAATTGATGTTGTATAGTGATTGTTGTGGAATACCGTGAATACAGTTATAAGCAAGCAAAATCACATGACATGAGCTTTACAATCAAACCTAACGACGTACACACAAAATCTTATCGGAATATATTCACCCAAGGCCTGTTCCTGGCTACTGTTGGTACTAACTAGTATACCAACAAACAAGGGTGGGGGTGTCAACCCAGTAGTACTACCAATACCTATTGGTCGGTTCCCACACTGGAATTAAATGGTTGTAAAGAAAGTACCACACAGCAAACTCAAGCATGTATCAGATAAGTACTCACAAAACAGTAACACGTTGATTCCAAGTATGTAAATTGTATGTAAGTTGTACAGCATAAAAAATGGGTAAACATACTTTTCCCCCAAGTTTGTAAATGATTGAAAAGTTGTATAAGCATAAAAAGGGGCCACGAAACTCACTTGTTAGGTGGTAAGTATGAATGATCAAAGTTTCCCAAGTGTTGTATGTAATGAACGGTCAAACACCTATTGACAGTTATTGTTAAGCATTAATGACATGTATAAAGTAAATAGTAACGTTCGGT
>BJCM01083977.1:0-16180 GCA_018326385.1 Flaveria bidentis
TATTTATTTATTCTTTTAAATAAACTTGGAAACACAAAAGTAAAAAAATCATGCATATGATGCTCAGGTGATCTTTTTTTTTTCTTTTTTTTTTTGTTTCTAAGGATATAGTAATTGTCTAATTGATGTTAAATATTAGAATATTTTTGTGAGAGAGTTTAACAGTTTACTCTTTTTACCTTTCATTTTTCATCTCACTTTGTAAAATTCATTCACCGTTATTCTCCAAACCTAACTTTCCGATCCCTTCACCGGCCAAAAACCACCGACGACATGGCTTTAGCTCGCCGGAGCTCCGGCCTCCTCACGCCCCTTTCCACCGCCTCCTTCTTCCACCGTCACCCCTTCTCCACCGACGAAACCACCACCACCATCGCCGTCGAAACCAGCGTCCCCTTCACCGGCCACAACTGCGAACCTCCGTCTCGATCAATCGACACCACTCCTAAAGAGATCATGACCTTCTTCACCGATATGGCACTTATGCGCCGTATGGAGATCGCCGCCGACTCTCTCTACAAGTCGAAGCTCATCCGAGGGTTTTGCCACCTGTACGACGGACAAGAGGCCGTGAGCATAGGCATGGAGGCTGCGATCACGAAGAAGGATTGCATAATCACCGCGTATCGAGATCATTGTCTGTTCCTAGGGCGCGGTGGGACGCTATTGGAGAGTTTTGGTGAACTTATGGGTCGAATAGCGGGGTGCTCCAAGGGGAAAGGAGGGTCGATGCATTTTTACAAGAAAGAGGCGTGTTTCTTTGGGGGGCATGGGATTGTGGGAGCTCAGGTGCCGTTAGGGTGTGGATTGGCGTTTGCTCACAAGTATAGGAAGGAGGAGCATGTGACTTTTGCTATGTATGGTGATGGTGCTGCTAACCAAGGGCAGCTTTTTGAAGCGCTCAATATGGCTGCTCTTTGGGACTTGCCTGCTATCTTCGTATGCGAAAACAATCACTGTAAGTAAAATCATGATTGACTGTGTTTTGTGTTTGATGAAATGAAATTATCTGAATAAGCTGGTTTAAGTTCATCGTGTAGTGTGTTCATGAACATCATCTAGACTTCTAGAGACTTGAGATGTAATAGCGTAACACTTCTGGTTTGCTAATGCAGGATGTTATGTATATGATGTAGTATATTAAGCATGTGGATATCAGGACATGTGCTTGATGTGATGTATATTTTATTGGATCAATTGGTTGGACTTGGACGAGAGTATACTATATAGAAGTATTCATTTGTTTGTGTTGCTATTGAATTTTGGTCGTGATAAGCCCACCATCAAATTGGAAAATCTAACAACTTATAGAATTATGACATGTGTGTTGAACTTTTTAAGACATAATTGCATGAGTTCAGAAGACCTTTTCTCTTCTTTTTATTTATTTTATCTTTCAAAACGTTACTGGGTTGAAAATTTACATATGAAGTTAGCTAACTCTATATAAAGTTTATGGCTTTAATATATGGGCGAGGAGTTGGAATTGAAGCTCCTAGATTTCAAATACAAGGAGTTTTCTGAAAGTATAGTTCCGTAATCTCTCGTAACTTGTCTAATTAAGAAGGAAGCCTGTTTCAAGATTACTGGTAGTTGTTATTATAAATAAATCATGTGTGTGTGTTTGTATTTATTTGTCAACTTAGTGGAAAAGTAAATAGTGTACACATTTTGGTTGATTATTGAGCTCATGGACATTTCCTGAAGAACAGCCATTGCGTTTAATTGTGGTTTCTTGAATTGATGTGCAGATGGTATGGGTACAGCCGAATGGAGAGCTGCAAAGAGTCCTGCTTATTACAAGCGTGGGGATTATGTTCCAGGATTGAAGGTGAGTGTGGTTCTTGTATTTTTTAACGGAAGTTAAGTTTTACTACTTGTTGCTGTTATTATCATGAGTACTACCGTCACTCCCTCCCTCTCCCAGAAAAAGTTATGACTTATGCGTCATAACCTTTTTGTTCTAAATTGTTCTATACAAATCTGGCACTTAAGATAAGTTAGAGAGTTACATAGTTATCCGTTTTGTAGGTTGATGGTATGGATGCGTTTGCTGTCAAACAAGCTTGCAAATTTGCGAAGGAACATGTTCTGAAGAATGGACCTATTGTAAGTAGTCAAAGTTTTTGTGCAGTGTTCATGGGATGTTAGGACCCTCATGATAAAAACTGCATCCCATTTTTTGTGGGATTCCTGTTTGATTCTTTTTGTGATATTACTATTTTTGTTAAGTTTATATGGAAACTTTAACTTAGAACCCTATTACTCAATGTGCTACAATCAGGGGAAACATCACAGTATGCTCCTTACAAACACTTCTAATATTAAATTACTTATCACATGGTTGACTTTATTGTCTTGTTTGATGATTATTTTCAGATTTTGGAAATGGACACTTACAGGTATCATGGTCACTCTATGTCTGATCCTGGTAGCACCTACCGTACACGTGATGAAATAAGTGGTGTCAGACAGGTTTGTTAATCGTTTAACATATTTTGTCAAACCATTATTCTGTTAATGATGCTGTAATAACTACTTTCAGGAACGTGATCCTATTGAAAGAATAAGGAAGTTGATACTTGCTCATGATTTAGCCACCGAGAAAGAGCTAAAGGTGATCCATTGATACTTTCTGTTGTTTTCAGCATTGTTCTTTATTTTGTAATCTTCAATTCGATGGATCCCACCTCAATTCTCCACACATCTTTATATGTCGTCACACAATGTAAAATAAAATATAGATTCTTTTTGTTTGTTCCTTATCTTTTTATTATTCTTCATATTAGTTCTAAAATACCATAACAAATCTGAGTATTTATTTTTTATTTATAAAGCACACGATAGTACTCTAATGCGCTCTATGGTATTGTTTTCAGGATATAGAGAAACAAGTTAGAAAAGAAGTCGATGAGGTCATTGCTCAGGCAAAGGTGACGAACTTGTCAAAATTTTCTTCTTCTAATTGCAACCATCTGACATATAGAGGCTTGTAAATAACCTGATATTCTCATTCTCTGCAACCACAGGAAAGCCCGATGCCAGATGAATCTGAACTCTTCACCAATGTTTACCGTAAAGGATTTGGGGTCGAGGTATATCTTCTTTTATTATTATTTTTACTTTCTGTTAATTGTCTGTCCCCTTTATATAATATATATTCATCTTCTAATCAAATTTGTTATGTCTTGCAGTCATTTGGGGCAGACAGGAAGGAACTCAGAGCTACACTTCCCTGATTACAAATATGAAACCGTAATCAACTGTATGTTCCTGTTCCTTCTGCTCTGTTCTTCTCTCCGCACACCAAACAAGAATAACGAGAACAGATAGACCTGGCAAATAACTTTCTAACCGCTTTATTTTTTGCTTTAATTCATGTTATTTTTTGCCGATTTCATGGCAACACAAAAAGTTTTTACATTCTTGCTGACGTGATTCTTTGGCCAGTATCAGATGCTTCTGATTTTTGTGCTCCTGGGGTTTCATATAATTTGACTCATAAACCTGTTGTCCCGTTCAGTTGAAGCTATATATTTTGTGATTTATATAAGCCTGTTGACAATTGGTAATTGTGTTTTGTGTGGTTGATTCATCATATTCTAGCTTTTGCTTGTATGTGAAAATGTCAAGACAGTTTCAATTTTGCAAGAACTAAAGCACTGAGGCTGAGGTGTTGAAATGTAACTGTAGAAATGAATTGATGTTTATTTCCCAGGTTATGCTGTGAATTGCCGAGTTGTTTTAATAGCTCATAACTTTGCTTGAAAACAGCTCACAGTAAATCAACTTGAGCTAACTTCAGTTGAGTCAACTGGCTTGTACAAGTTTTCTAGCTGATATAAGCTTGCATGAGTAAAATGCCTGTTGAATAAATCGACTAATCAACCTTCGGTATCTTCTTTGATTTGCTTAGGGTTTTTGGATTTGTGTTTGTTTTGAGTTGGTTAGTTTAGGTTATTTGGTATTTAGTTTTTGAAACGAGCTGGTTTTTTAAACTACAAGTCAGCTTGAGTTGTAAGTGAGCATTGTTCAAACTAAATTTTCAGCCTGTTAGAGAGATTTCAAGCCAGGTCGGCCCGTATGGTTTCAAAGTTGACCCGAAACTAAAAAACCGCAAATAATAGTCTAAAAGTTTGCATACTGTTTGTTTCAAAAAGTGACTGTTAAAAAGAATACTCTTAACATCATTTATAAGTAGATATTGTAGGATTTAAACTCTTACCAATTAGCAAGGAGAATACACTATTTATTTATGAGATTTAAAATCTAAACAATTAATGAAGTTTGTACACTATTTATCATAAGAAAATGAGTTTAGACATATTGGGATGATTTAGAATACTTTTCATTAATTTTTTGTGTTTGAATTTGAGGTACGAATATACATTATTATTTCGATAGGTAATTAATAATACCTAAAAGAAAGTGTAGTGTAGTCACGGGTGTACCATTCAATGCAACAGTGATGTTTTGTTGCCACCAATCACATGGGCTTTATCATTTATATAAAGTAGCTCAACTTGTTGATTCTCGTTAAAAAATTAAATACTTCTGTTCTAACTTTGTACGAAAAAATAATATTGTTTACAGAAATACAGATTACAATAAAATGTTAACAAACATACCAAGTGATATTCACTCAGAGACAATAATAAAACGCTAATCATGTATAAAAAATTTTGCATATAAACAGTTGTAGTGCTGTTAACTATCATGTTCAACCTAATTTTTTCTAAAATAAGTTTCACGCATGTTCGTGTTTGTTCTGTTCTCAACAACATTCATGCTACTGCTATTAGAGATAACTAACAAACATGAGAATGCACTGGGATTTTGTGTGTAGATTTAAGGTACAAAACAATAGCGTAGCAGTGTGTGTTCTTGGCCATGAGAGTGTTTTCGTATGTGTTTTGGTGTACATCTCTTCTTTCGGTTCTCTTCTTTCGGTTCTCTTCTTTCGGTTCTATTTTACGCAGTGTTTTACACTAAAACAAATGGAAGAATAGATGGTGGCCTCTCTTTATTATGTGTGATAATTTATCAATCTTGTAAGAGATCATATTTAATTGTCTTTAACCGGCTTAATGACCAGTTAATCTAGATTAAAGAACCACTATTCCTATTGATTTAGAGTTACAATTCAAAAAACCAGTTAAAAATATTACAGGCCGGACTTGTTTTACCATATAATCCCGCTTAAGCGAGATTAAAAACTTTGGTCCTACGATCGTGTCTGCCGGTCACAATCAAGTTTTTTGCATGAGCTCGAGAGTTAAATGGTGTCTGTGATTCAAAGTAATGTAACTGTCTGATAATGATCGAATATCAAGTATCATTCATTACTAGCAAATTAATGATTTAGGCTTTTAAACTAACTGGTAAATGTAGTTTTAAAACGTTTAAAAAAGGAAAATATAAATAAATATTAAAAATCGGTAAATGTAGCACACCGCAAGTTTTAAAAAAAGCAACTTAATCGACCTTTTCATAACTTCAAAACTACCCCCACCTCAAAAATATTAATTGTTTAATTTGATGATTCTTACAAGATTATATAAATAATTACAACACTAATTGATCATCATAATATAATCACTAGTTGGGTATATAGAATCTTACACTTCACTCATACGGCCATACATAATTAATCAACCAATTTTTTATTTATATAGTTGTTGTGTTCATTATTATTATTGTATTATTTACTAGAAAGCAAACATTACAACGCCGCTTATTAGGTGAAGCGCATGAGTTGAGTTCGTAATAAATTAATAATAAGTATAATAGTGTGTTTAGGTGTAAAAACGTAACTGAATATTATTTGTACTTTAGTTATATATATGTAGTATTTTTAATCACTAAATAACCTTAATCGAAACAATTTTTCTAAATTTCTCCGATTTAAAAAAAAATGTTTAAGAATTATTATTCGTAACAAGTTGTAATAACTAATTTAGCTAAATATGTAAAAAGAAATCAAACCTTCTATAATTTACTTTATTTTTCTGGTAACACCTATTAACCTATTTTATTAACCTGTTTTACAAGCTTTTTATTATATTTAAGTATTCAACATCTTAATAAAAAGAGTTACATTAGACCATGTGTAATGGTATAATTAAATACGCGTTGTCGTCATGTGACCAGATCTTAATGGAGAAACAGGATGACAAAAGGCAACAGACGTTCTAACCCCGCTCACAGACTCCTGATTCATGCGCTAGAAGGGCGGTGTTCCACGTCTCAATCCATCGACCTCTCTCTCTCCCTCCCATTACACTAACTCTTGCAATTTACCATCAAAATATTCTATTGATGACCTATATTTTATTTTAGTAAACAAAAATAACTCCATTTGGCTTGAGGTTTTGTATAAGAGGACACGTGGCAAGTGTCATTGTGGGTCCCATAAGAGTGCGGTGACAAGGCATATTTCAGCTGTCACCATCACATCTTTCATTTTAATCTGTACCCCACCTGTAGCTCTTTTTTATTTTTCCAGAGTTAAAATATCTCTATCCAGATCAACGTACGACTTCTGAAGCTCAACTTATTGACTTATGAAGAGCATAATGTCTGGATTTAGAAATTCACATAAAAAGATAAGTTTAGTTTATACACAGCTGGCACCATTATGTTTCAACCTGCCTCTTTATATTTATAACTGTTTGAAGTGTTTATTCCAACCATATTTATCACTTTTTATCTCAATATAATAATACATTAATTATTATATCTATATTATATAAAAAAGATTTGGTTGAATAGACATCCTTAGATTATAAATCGGGTACCTAATACGTTGTATATGGGTTCATACGTCGCGTATAGGTGGATTATTAGGGAATGTTTTCATTCCCTATACGCGACGTATGGATCCATACGCAGGGTGGCTATACGCCGCGTATAGTATCATACCCCGTATAGGTTCCAATTATTTTTTCTTAACTTGGTTGAGTAGCATGATGAACATATACGCCGCGTATGGATCCATACACGACGTATATTTTATTGTGTTTATACTTTTGTGTTATATATATATAGAAAATTTTGCGTATAGGTTATGGTGTCGACTATATTTGCACGTTCAGATTAAGATTTTGCGTATAAGTTATGTTTTGTAACTTATTAACCGACAATTTTAAATTTTAATTAATCAATAAAACATATAAGACGAACGTAAAATGATAATATAAATAACAAAGTTTAAATATATAACAAAATAAAAGTTACAACAATTGATAATATAAAAAACTACGGTGAATCTGGGTAATTTCGAGGCGGTGGCAACTCCGGATCTTTATATGTACGAATGTGATCTCAAATAAAAGTAAAGGTGGATAAAAACTCCACCGTCAGCTCCCAGTAAGAATGTAAGAACGTGATCTCAAATAAACGACTCCAAGGCGTATCGTCTCCGATAAGTTAGTATGGAATGACTTATTAACTTATTCACTCACAACAATCACATTGCCAAACACTATAAAATGACTTTTTAACTTTTCAAAAGTTAAAAAGTTAAAAGTTGATAAAAATAAGCACTCTCAAACACCCACTTCATGTGTACTAATTTTGAACACTTCGCGTGGTCAATGGACCTCAGCTCAAACTGTAGTCCTTGGTCGTATGGATGTAGGGTGTAGGTTCGCCGACACCTATACGCCGCGTATGGTTCAATTTGAAGGGTCCTAATAAAGAATTTGATCTCATAAATGGACAGAAGAACCATGATCTATACACGGTTTAAGTGTGGAATGCTCAATATAGGTCAAATGCAGAGTTCAAACTTTCAAGCTAATTAACAAAGTTTAAGTTAAAATTCATCATCAAACGAAAAAACAAGATATTAATATCTATAACATCAAATGGTAGAGCATAAAATGTCACTTGTAAATATCTTACAAATTTTATAATAAGGCTTTATAAAACAAAATTGTTAAGTGGTTTTGTAGAACCATCAATTGACCAAGTAACAGATCAGATGTTGTGCATGGTAAGGATCAGATGCTAGATTTTGTAAGCTAATAGAATAATCTACTAAACCCAACGTGAGTTTTTCATTCAACAACATACTCAACGAAACCATTTGGCCACAACGTAGCTAATACTTAAATGATCGTTTTTCTCAGATGAGACATAGCTCCTCGTCATTGAAGTTCAAGGAAACAATACACCCAACAGACATTGTAAACACAACCACGTTAACAGCCAACAACATGTCGCTTTCTCTGTCTAAAAAAATGGTACCCAGCGTCGTCGACACAGAGATGTACTCTGATATCACCCAACGAACCCAGAGGTACCATAAACGACAACATCGGCAACCATGGTGACCACTGGCGAAGATAAACCGCCGGAAACATTCACGGCTGTGATGGAAAAAACGATGAGAAAAGTGATGGCAAGTCAGAGCAGCAGCAGCAGCTTAGATAAATGGGGGAGGCTATAGCAATAAAGGTAGTACACTAAACATAAACAGCAGTACACAGTTATAACTGTTCATCCATACATGAATTAATAATAAGGTAAATAATCAAGCCACAATTACAATTCACTGATTCTAGATTAATCACAATCTTTTGATCGACTTATAAAAAATCTTAAAACATTGGTTTTTTATGCTTACCAGTAACACGTTAATAAGTACTTAGTCTATGTAAAGTCAATGTAAAATAGGTAGACCATGTCAAATTAATAACCTTAGACCACGTCAATATTTGAATTTGGTAAAACAAACATGTTATTTTTTAGGGCTATATTAAAGTTTGATCATGGACCGATTTGATTTGCTTATTGAGAAAAACTCAACCTATAGTTAATATGTTTAAGTTTAAATTTTTATAATCGGTTGGTTTCGGTTATATATGATTCAATTATTGTATAATTTGGGTTGGTTTAATGTGGGTAAATTAAAGCTAATTTCAATTACTAAATTCATATATTTTGAGTTATATAAATAATTAACTATAACTATTCTTGAGTAACAAACTAAAACTTTCAACACCACCTCAACATATGTCTAATCTTTTTTATTCATTCCAACCCTTATCTCTCTTCTTACATTTGAGTTCCATAGAAATTAGAAGCTATTTGATAAGATACAAGCTAAATTGAATTGGTAGTTTAATGATAAAAGTATATTCTTTAGAAGAAAAAAAAATATCATGTTTAAATAATATTATGATCTATATAAAAATTTACATAGTTTAAAAGTATGAGTATATGACTATGTGAGTCGGAGATTTTAAGAAAATTAATAAGATACAATGCTCAAACATTAATTTTTTTTACATTTATTCTCAAACATTAATTTTTAAATTCCTAAAAGTGCAAAATTAATTAAATACACATGCAACCATAAAATTAAATGCAATAACATATCAAACAAATTACTTTAACCGTGAATCAATATATCATTTAATAAAGATGTTCTTGTTACTTAGTATTTATCGGACCACGACATTTCACCTTGTTCATTACGACTTAGTTACTTACACCATTTAATATTAGTTTGTGCAAGCTTTCCCATTGCATTCCGTTTTATCTTTATTTATTTTGTTATACTTTATATTTTAGTTACTTAATTTTCAAAGAGTTAATTAACTTTTATTTATCTGTCATATAAAAGAAGTTACAAATATGCTACTATATTTTCTTATATCAAAGTCAACATTTTTGTTTTATCAATACAAATATTATAGCTTGTCTATGTCTGGTTTTTATTAATTGCAAGAATACGTTATCTGAACCCTCACAACATCCTATGAATACATTGTTGACTAGTTTTATTATAAAACGTAACATATGTTGAGTTGATGATCTTCATGGGTCACTTTGTCTATATGAGATATGACCGTTCAAATAGCTCATTCCTTAAAATTCTCTTAGAAAAGGCTCGTGTAAAGTTCAATTGAAAATTACTAAAGTTATAAATGAGTCGAACACTAGCCAAAGTTGGTTTACTCGTTGGGTCACTTTGTTTATATGAAATATGATTGTTCAAACTTTTAACATTTTATAGCTTAGGTAAGGAATATTGAATCTTTTAACTTTGACTTGCCATCACTATCAGTCTAATTCACATTTGGATTTTTTTTTCTAATAATCTAACCAAGACAAACCAAGTTGAGGTGAATTTTTCTTAGAACCAAGCAGGCTACGTTAAGAATGGATTTGAGCTTAAACTCGTCTTGACTTGATTCGGCTAGCCTTGTGAACAACCCTTATAAGGAAACCAATTAAAAGTTGCTCGACTGTTTATTCAAGAACTTGTGGCTCTTCTTCTAAGTTTTTTTTAGTCTCCTTGAACTCTATCCTTCTATACTATAGTTATAATAGATTAATTTATAAGTCAAACATTTTTTTCTGTATTAGGTTTTACATTCGTTAAATTAAATAGGCAAACTGAATTCAAATAATCTAAAATAGGAATTATTAGCCGATAATAGTTCATACAATTAATTTGGCTAAATAAATTACTAACATTTATTTTTATTTGTAGTATGTAATCCTTTTAGTATAATTATCATCGATTAACACTTGATTTTCATTCATTTTTCACTTGGTTTCCTTGTATATTTTTATATTTCATTTACGATCATTATCGTGAGTAAAATCGATTGAATTAAGTGTAATTTAATGAATAACTTTGCAGTAAAAGAATTGTCCTTGTTAATAAAAATAAAATATAAAGATTATTATTAACCAAACTAATAACATAAATTATTATTGCGTAACAAGTCATAGATTTGATTCTTGAAATCTAACTTGCCAATTATATAAAGTAAGCAATATTGACTTAGAAAATATTTATACTTTTGTCCTTAATTAGGTATGTTTTACATGGTAGTAAATACAACATTTACAGAAAAAAGCAATTTTATTAAAAAAAATATTAAACTACCATTAAATAAAGAATATGTTTGTAATTTTGTTGCCACATAAACATATATTTTTTTCCCAATCTCAGTTATTATTTATAGAAATGATGAAGTGATTGAGAGAGAGGAAGAGGGAAAGATATCCACACTCCCTCCCAATTTCATCTCTCCACAAACACAAACACAGACTCATAAATCCTTCACATCTCTCTGTTCATTTCATCATCATCTTCTTCATCTACTCCACTCAAATCTTCAATCTCACCCAGCTCAATTCCAATCTCCCACATGAAATCATGATCCTTTAGCACTCCAATCTAACCGATCAATCCATAGAAGATGGGTTGCTTTCGATCCTTCAACGACGCCATTGTCGCCCTGTTGTTGTTCTTATCCCTCCCGTTGATGACCTCCGGGATCCGCTACTTTCCGGCGAACGTGCAGATGGATATCCATTCAAGATCCGACGTCCTATTCGGGTTCTCCGAAGCACCGGAGTACCGCAACGGCGAACACTGCTCACGCGATTCGATTCACATCGCAATGACGATCGATCTGGAGTACCTACGTGGGTCCATCGCCGCCGTGCACTCCGCCCTCCGCCACGCCTCCTGCCCGGAAAACCTCTTCTTCCACTTCATCGCGGCGGAGTTCGACCCGGCCAGCCCCCGTGACTTGACCCGATTAGTCAGATCCACGTTCCCTTCCTTAACCTTCAAGGTCTACATCTTCCGTGAAGACACCGTCATCAATCTGATCTCGTCTTCCGTCCGGATCGCACTCGAGAACCCGTTGAACTACGCCCGGAACTACCTGGGCGACATACTCGACCCGACCGTCGATCGGGTCATCTACCTCGATTCAGACGTCATCGTCGTCGACGACATACAAAACCTCTGGAACACCACCCTACAACACCACAAGGTGATCGGAGCACCGGAGTACTGCCACACCAACTTCACCGCATACTTCACCGGCACCTTCTGGTCCGACCCGGTGATGTCTCGGGTATTCGGGTCGAGAACCCCTTGCTACTTCAACACGGGGGTGATGCTAATCGACATGAAACGATGGCGAATGGGAAACTTCCGGCGAAGGATCGAGAACTGGATGGAGGTCCAGCGGGTGAAACGGATCTACGAGCTGGGGTCACTGCCACCGTTTCTGCTGGTGTTCGCCGGAAACATTGAACCGATCGACCACCGGTGGAACCAGCACGGGCTCGGCGGCGATAATGTGAAGGGGAGCTGCCGGAGGCTGCACTCGGGTCCCGTGAGCTTGCTGCATTGGAGTGGGAAGGGGAAACCGTGGGTGAGGCTTGATGAGAGGCGTTCGTGTCCGTTGGATCGTTTGTGGGAGCCCTACGATTTATACAAGAGAAATAATAATCGGCCAACGCCAGCCGTTGGATCGTTGGATGGGTATTTGAGTTACTTGATTTGATTTTGTTGAGTTAATAAATCAAGGTGGTGTAGTTTTGTCTAGAAATTTCGTTTTCTACTTTTCTAGGGTGGGTGCCGGGTGGTGTGAATGTGATTCTTTGACAGCTGTGTAAAGAAATTCTAGGGGTTTTGTTTTCATTGGTTGGATGGATGGATGTTGAGATAGATACAGGTTTTTGGTTGTATATTACGAGTGATATTATTCATTTAATTATATAAAGACCATGTTATGTGTTTTTGGTTTTGGTTTAATTTAAACAAAAGGTGATTGTTAGTTTGTTTTTGGTCGGTTTACAATAAAATTTATTTTAATAATCTGGATTTGGTTTGTTGTGGTCTGGTCAGGGTTGTTTTAGTTTGTGAAACATTGGCCTTGGGGCCTTTCGAAGATAATAGTCTTTATTTTTGCAAAAAAATACATACTGAATTTTAGTATTATATAGGCTAATGAAATTTTGAAACGGAAATAACACTTAATGGTTGAGTCTTATTGAAAATTTTGATGATTTGATTGGTTATTTACAAAACAAATGACCCTTTCTGAGTTCTTTTCTTTACAATTGATTAAATCGACATCCATGAACTCTTTTTTATCTTTTTTTTTATTCAAAGAAATCAATTATCTGATTTATTGTTTTTGTTTAAAGGAATTTGAATATGTTGCTTTTTGATTATGTTATTTTGTTTAGAATGCATTTTTGAAAAGAGCTTCGTTTTCTTTTTTTTCTATTGAGGTCCTAAAAAACTGAGCCGGCGAAAATCTGGTTTAGTCTATAAGTTAAACACACACTTGCTTGGTTTAGTAAGTCTAAACATGAGACTATGCAACTTGAGCTCGACTAACGGGTGGTTTTGCTCAATACATCTTGTATGATGTTTTGATTTGTTTGACCGTATTCTTGTTTAGCTAAATTAAAATAGATCAATAAGGGTAACAATTTTTTATTTTTGAAAATAACACTATAACTAATTAAAATTATATAGTATGTCCAATAATTGAATGCATAATGACAATCTAAAGGAAAATGTGTGTTAAATTACCATGTTCATTGTCCTTAGGTGGCTATCGTTGTCATCAATATTCAATGTTCAAAAGAAAATAAAAATACTTATTCAAAGCTTATATATAATATAATTCTATGTTAGGGGTGTGTTCATCGAATCGAATAACGGGTTATTCGGAATTTAAAATTTTCATGACCTTATTTGAAATTCGATCTGATTCGAATATGAATATCTCTATCCGATTCGAAAATATCCGAATTCAATTTGAATCGGATTCGGATATATGCGAATAATCTGATTTCATTTATATAATCCAAATAAATCAAATAACATTTTTTTCTATTTTTTGTTTCTATATTGTTTTTTGCTAATTTTTTATTCTAAACAATTTATAAGTTTAAAATCATAATAAAATATATTAACCGGAAACTAGAAAGTACAAATTTAATTTGAACACAAATTTAAAATTGTAACATAATAGATAATAGTATAGAACCCTGAAGAATAGAATATCTAATTTAAAACAACATTTAGTTATTATATAATCATTCAAGATGAGAGGACTATAATATGTTAATATACTTGAGTATTGATTTGAAAACATGATAAATAATTTGGTAATGAGTATTGGACGTGAAACATAGTTGCGTTCTTATTCGGATATCCATGTAACCCAAATACAAAATTGTAATATTCAATGTTCAAAAGTAAAGAAAATTACTTATTCAATGCTTGTATATCATATAATTTTATCTACGTATTGTTAGGGTGTTAATCAGATCGAATAACAGATTATTTGGATTTGAGAATTTCATAACCCTATCTGAAATTCGATCCGATTCGAATAAGTATATTTCTATTTGATCCTAATATATCCAAATTTAATTTGGATCGGTTTTGGATATATCCGAATAATCTAATTTCATTTATATAATCAAATAAATCAAATAATAATTATTCCTATTATCTATATTTTTTTATTAATTTTTTATTCTAAACATTTTATAATTATAAAATCACAATAAAATATATAAAACCGGAAAATACAAATTTGATTTGAACACAAATTTAAAATTGAAACATAATAGATAACTAGTTGTATTCACCCGTCACTTCTGAAATTTCTAAAGGCTCAAAAATTATGGTTTGATTGTGGCTGCAAACAGTCATTTACCACTCCAAAACAATAAACATCAAAATAATAGTTTAATCATCATCGCCTAGATGAAAAACAAAAATAAAACCTCAAATGAACATCATCACCAAGCCAACAACCTAACATGGTCAATATACTTGGGGCTTTGAGCTCTCAGATGCCGACATGTGGCTAGGGCCATCTTCATCGAGCAACCATCAAAAGCAGACACAGATCACACGAACAACTGCTCATAACATCAACACCAACAGTTTAATGGCAAATCACATAAACACACACAACAACGACGATGACAGGAGGCGGCGTTGCTACCACCATCATCGCCACCGTCACTGCCACCTTGAGAAAACATGTGTTTGTGTAAAAATGGTAGCCGAACCCAACATCATTTGATGATACAGATGGCATCACAATCGGTTAACCCCTCTGGATCTAAAATCGAGAACCTTAAAGGGACATAACCCCAAAAAACAAAAATAGAACATTTTTTTAAATTAGGAACCCTAAACACAGAGGATGAAGATAGGTCGCCCCTTTAACCGCCAAGGCAACTCATTCGAGCATGGGATCAGTGGCAAGTGGGCTTCGGGCACCAAAACGCGACCAAACAAACCATCATCGGCCGTTGTTGTAGACCCACCACCGTGTCTCGGCCTCAGATCTAACCTTAGAAATTGTGCTTGTCACCGCCCCCACCACAACCTTTAAAGATGACGGAATATCGGCAGTGAGCAACCAACCACCAAGGTGCAGAGGTGGCCACCTAGCCAGAGTAGCAACCGCCTCGGTCCTCTCCGGCATCACCAAACTGTCACACCCCAACCGATGGCGGAAACATCAGGGCGAAAGAAGTGATAGATTGTTCAAAGACATCATAGAACTAAAGTGACAATAAATTATGATTAAATTTCATTTCCGTTAATCAATATAACATTACAATGCTTCAAATAAACATATAAAATTTTTGAGAAATACAAGTCTAAAACAAGCATAACAAAATAGTAGATTTGGTGTGTTTCTAAGTCCACCTAATTGAGTTTTTTTATAAAGCTTCAAGCATTTCCTGCAACATATAAAAATATAGGTCAACATATGAAAATGTTGGTGAGCATACAAGTTTGAATACATAGTATAGTAGTGAATAAATCTTAATTCAACATGAGTAAAGTATACTAAAGTTTGTACATTGCTAGCATGCAAAGCCGATAATCAAATCAAAGTGTCCACTAGCGTAATCTTAGTATTAAAAATGACCAAGATCGTAAATATTGAATAACTTAACATAGACCCATCATAATAGGGCGGGTGTGCTAGTCTTATAGCGTTATACATGTTAAGGAAGGTTTAGATTGCTTGCAAGATAATGTATTCTAAAATGTATTCACAAATAGTATAACAAGTAAGCATGGTTGTATGAATTGAGTTTTAGAATTAATTTTGATTGAATGAATAATTGAGTGTATTTGATAATTGATACATGTTGCAACCCAAATAGTGTTAAAGCAAAATGGGTGAAGTATGACTCACGGTTTGGCGATTAGAATCCACAAGAATAGATGATTGAGTTTAAATGATTCACCAAAGTCACCCTAAAAGGTAAATGAAAGTGTGTAAGTTTAGGATTCAAAGTTTGAGATTTTAGCAATTGGAAAGTATACAAAAATTACAAATATGAGAGTACATGAAAGTATATA
>BJCM01083978.1:0-10007 GCA_018326385.1 Flaveria bidentis
AGAAATCTGTCTTCATAGGTTGAGGCTTCGGAAGACTTTGTCTCTGAAGCTTCGGAAGACTTCATGTTTGGCTTCGGAAGATATTGGTCTTGGCTTCGGAAGATTTCACACTTAGAGTATTTTTTGTTGCTGGTGTGAGAACTTCCGAAGCTTCTACTTCAGTACTCATGTGCATGCATGCAGAAGGACTTTGGGTGTTTGGTTGCTTCAGCCTCTTCATAATTCTCTACAGCTCCTGATGACGTATGCTTGTTTATCATGAGAACCAAGTACACTTAGCCAATCTTATAAACTTGTAATCAAGTCGAGGTTTGGTTGTAACATATGTGTTCTATAAACTTGCTAACTCATAACCATTGACATGAATGGCTACTTGTAAATCTTTTTATATATATGTATTGTTCAACCCATTAGAACTCACCAACTTTCAAAGTGACCCTTTATTTTTAACATGTTTCAAGTTTACTACTTGAAGACTTCTTCGTGATCATATAGGACTTCGACTTAGATTAATTGAAAATCTTATGTTATTGGTTGTATCTTGATGGTTATGTAATGACTTATTTGTCTTGTAATGTTCAATGAATAATTATATTTAATATTATTCTACTTAATTAGTTCCATGTGCTATTAACAATTGTTTCACATTCGTCCGCCCCGATGATTCCATCGTCGGTCGGGGTGTGACATCACCAAAGAAGTAAACTACACACATTAGACAAGTGTACTTATCGTTATACAATATAGTAATAGCAAGAAACTGGATATCAATTCGTGGACACAGTTATCTATCAATATTAAACCGTAGCCAATATTTGATTAATGTAAGTTATATAAAGTAATTTTGATTACTGATAAATAGACGATAAATAAACAAGTGAATGAAAACAACGTATGAGAACAACGGGAATCAAATATAGAGATCGAAATATAGCTTAGCTGTCGAATCCTCCTAACAATGTAAAGACCAATCGAAATGACTAAACGTATGAAGCCATCACTAAAGTAGATAAACTAGAAGACCTGAAATTATATACACATCCCAAGTATCCTAATAATCATAAACTAAGAATATACGGTTAAACCTATATGGAAGTGCTAAAAGGCTTAAAACCTAGGTCAAGGGAATCCAAACCCACAATCCTCGGCTGCTAGTTCTAACAACCTTAAAAGTGTGAAACAACTTGAATTTGTCTATGGGCTTGATTAAATAGACACCCCAATATTTTAAATCAACACCCCAAAATTTCTATATGTGTCGTATAGCCCCATACGCGTCGTATAGAGGAGGGTCGTATAGGGTTGTATGTGTCGTATATGGCTATATGTGTCGTATAACCCTATATGTGTCGCATAGCGGGGTCGTATAGGACTATATGGGGTATAGCTCTCTGACAGCCCTTGAATTTTTCTCGTTTTTAGTGTATTCGACCCTATACGATACGTATAGACCCATACGCGACGTATAGTGGGCCTCTCTATATTAGGACCCTTTGTCTTTTTTATGACCTAGACCTCTAATCACGAATGAGCAAATTATACCTTACGATCATAAGTATATAATACGCCAAACAATGACTAGATAATCAATAGCAAAGGCAACGATTTGATCAAACCAATACCTGTGGGCGCACACCTATTAACCGATTATTAACTCCAAAATTGCCAATTACTAGTTCTAGTTTCATGCATTAGTTTGAAAATCCAAAATTTAATAATCTAATAATAAGTAAATCAAAACATGAGGGTGTTTCTGCACGCCATGAATGATAAACTCACAAAGTTAGAATCGATAATTAAGATATACCAGGCACAAGCATTCATATAAAATTCAACTGATCAAGATTTAATAAACCAACATAAGTTAATATAAGAGTCAAATTGAAAAAAGCCAAAACATGCTAGAATTCACCTAAACCTAAGCGAAACAGAAAATTAGCCAAATATGTTCATAAACAATACGAAAGCAAATTTATACCCGTTCATAGTATGTGACGAAAAAGAAAACCTATACTAATTTATACTAATAAAACACAATAATATTTATCACATATTATCTTTTCACACCATCATCCGCATGTCATCTTCTCACATCATCTATGTCACATGTCATTAGCATAATAAGGTAATCATTTAATGATTATATTAAATGCTAAAGATCTTATTTATATTTTTTTTCAAATTATAAAACACAATTTTATTAAAAATATAATTTATATAAAAATAAAATAAATATGATTTTTAATACAGATAACTTTTTTTTAAAATGTCATTTAAAAAAATTAAAAAACCAGAATTTTAAAAATCATTTTTAACTAAATCTTTTTAAAACCAAAAGATTTGAAATTATTTTTATTACATTATTAACTAAGGTAGTTGATTATACGTAATACGAAACATATTCATCTAAAATTATAATATAATTTCTAAATATTAATTATTAACTATTAATTTAATATTTAAATTTAGCCTATGTAAAATATGAGTTTCTAACTAGTAAACATATTAAAAAAGAGTAAAATGTCATTTTCGTCATTTACGTTTTGTTGGATTTGTCATTTTAATCCAATTTTTTTTTGTCATTTCAATCACTGTAGTCTATAAAATATTATCATTTTCCATCCACTCTACTAACTCGGTTAATATTTCCGTTAAATATGGGGGTATTTTAGTATTTTTCAAAACTCTAATTATCCAATTAAAACAAATTAATCAATTAATATTCAATCAAAATTAAAAAAAAAGATGAAGCGACTAGTGAGACCGGGCGTTTCGATTTAAAATATTCGATTAACTCTAACTCATGTTGTTTGATTGGGATATATTTTTGAGATTCAGTTAATCTTTATATTTTAATCTAACTTGTACATGTATTCGATTGAGATTTACTATGGGATTGGTGTCTGATATTGTCACACTTTGTTTGATTGAGATCTGATATTGTCACGTCACGTGACAGCAATAGACCTTAATCAAACAAAATATGATAAAAATAGATATCAATCGAACAACAGTACACTTTCGAACAAAACATTAATATCAATTGAAATGTCACAGCAGACCTCGATTGAACAACATGATTTTGAGTTAATTGAAACTTTTAAAGCGAATCGTCTGGTCTCACTAGTTGCTTCATATGTTTTTTTGTTTTAATTAAATATTAATTTATCATTATTTTGTTTTAATTGGATAATTACGGTGTTGAAAAAGACTAAATAACCCTCATATTTAACGGAGTTAGTAGAGTTGATGCAAAAATTATAGTGAATGAAATGACAAAAAAAATTGGATCGACATGAAAAATTCAACAAAACATCAGGGACGAAAATAACATTTTACTCTAAAAAAATTAACAAAGGAACACGCAAACCAAATGGGAGTATTCAATCGTTAATGAGTGAACAAGTTCAAAGCTATAATCTTCTATACCGATTTAATCCCAAAAATTTCAATTGTTGACTGCTTCTAAAATACAAAAAAAAAAAGTGAAAATCAGTCGTCGCCTGCTCCTTTTAAACATCCCCATCAGCACTAGGTTTTTCTTTCGTATTTGTAAATCAGTCCTCATGGCCACACAATTTTATTTCATAATTCATAATAATCTCTATGGGTTCAATCCATTTTATTCCATCTTAGGCCTGCATGCAAACATTAACAATAAATTTGTTGATTTGTTCCTTAAACTTTGACAAAGATAATCATTTTCATACAAAAAGTTATAAACATTAATTTACTTTCAAAATTTTATAACTTTTTCACTATAAGTCTAAAATTTTATTAGTTATTTTAATTTAATCCAAAATAATAAAACTTTTAACTGAAATTAAAACAACTTATTAAACTTTTATAGAAAAAGTAATGCTTCTAATCTTTTAAAGAAAATAATTATTTTTATCAAATGTTTCGACTTGATGAATGGACAGAGTAAGGATTTGGAGCTGCAGATGGTTTAATTGATATGCTTATGATTTCTTTATTTTCTTTAATTATCAGATTAAGGGAAAAAAATTGTAAGCTTGCTTCTGGGTTTGTGTGCTAGCTATGCTATACTCACCTCATGAGATGTTCAAGATTAAACAAGTACACATCATATAATTTTGTGTGCCTTATCACAATATTTTTTTTCTCGACCCATTAGTTGAGAAACTTGTCTTGGATAACACGTACAAGTTTGTGCGGTTTAAGGAATCATTGCTTTAATTAATGTTTGTATGCGTTAATTTGCGTGTTTTTAATACAGACTAATTAATCAGTAATCACAATGAATTTAAAATAATGTAAGTATATATACCACGATAAAAAGAAACACAATTTTACACCTGCACTAATTCTCATCTATAATACCATCTCAAATCATGAAAATTTTATTTCCAATTAATTATCCTGCATTAAAATGAGTACTCATTGTAGATATGAGTGTATTGTCGAATTTTCAACTTTGTTCCTTTATATTTTTTAATCATACAATTTTTTTACGTCCCGGTTTAAATTTTTTGAATTAACATACAAACATATGCATATGTGGTTTAATATTTTTTTACGTCTATTTTTTTTTCTATTTCATGACAACGCGTTGTGTAATACATTGCGTTCTACTTTATATACATAAACACGTCGCAATGCATATGCATGGTTTACAGTTTTACGCTATGCTTATGTTCGGTTTTGTTTCTTTTGTTTTACGAGCTTTTCTGGTGTTGGTGGTCGATAACAACGATGTGACATTGATGCTATTTGATACGGTTTTACGCCCCCACTGCAACACGTGGGGTTAAATTCTAGTTGCTACTAAATATAGAACAATGACCTATAATATGTATGAATTTAAAAATTGGGGGCTAATTCATTCATTTTAGGGGTGGTAGACTAATACTACTCCTAAGTCTACATACACTTAACTCTATTGAACACATATTCTACAAATTTTGGTACCACCGGTCTACAATGGTGATATAATTTGTTGTCATGTAGAGTTAGTTTGATGGTTTGCTGAAGAGGTTTAACAAAAGTCAGGAACTAAAGATGTCATGAGCTAAATTTCAAGGATTGAAGATGTAAAGATTAGGGGTTGAAGTTGAGGAAAGATAAAGTTAAGGAAGTGAAAGAGTAAGGTGGATGCGCTAAAAGGAGTTATGTTCTGCACATTCACTTGAATCACTTCATTATTCAAAACAACAGCTCACACTTTGACACTCTACTCTCTCACTACATATTTTTCAAAACTCTTCATCTTCATCTCAATACACACTGATCAGTAGTTTCTGATTGATAAACATATCCATATTTCTTGTTAATTCAAGTTAAAACCGTGTTTATTAAAACAAGCATAAGAAGATAATCATGTCTTCTTCTGATAAATTGAAGATTCCTCTTCAAGAAATATCATGTGCAACTAACGGATTTGCTGAAGCAAACATCATCGGAAGGGGTGGATATGGCGTGGTGTATCGAGGCCATTCAGAACGCTATGGCATGCTCGCCATAAAGCGGTTGAATCGTGTGCTCGGACAAGGAGACCACGAATATGGGATGGAGGTTACACTGCTTTCAAAATATAAACATGAAAACCTTGTATCTCTTGTTGGATTTTGTGGAGAAGGTGGCGAGAAGATCTTGGTTTACAAATATGAAGCAAATCAGAGTCTTGACAAGTTTTTGAATAGCAAAGATTTATCTTGGATGCGTCGTCTTCATATTTGCCTTGGCGCTGCCCGTGGGTTGAGGTACCTTCATAACAAAACTGGATCTGAACATGTAGTTATTCATCGTGACATCAAGTGTTCAAACATCCTCTTGGATGAAAACTGGAATGCTAAGATTTCAGATTTTGGATTATCTAAAATAGCTCTTACAAATTCAGCCGATTCTGTTATTTTCACTACCCCTTGTGGAACAATGGGTTATGTTGATCCACAAATATTATATGGTGGTATTACACAAAAATCTGATGTGTATTCTTTTGGGGTTGTATTGTATGAAGTCTTGTTTGGAAAGCTTGTATCCATTCCAGGATAGGATACCTTGGTGACGGTCGTTTTACTGTCAAAATTGCCAAAAAGTATTACGAAGAGAAAACTTTGGATAAGATGATTGATCCTAATCTAAGAAATGAAATGAAGTCTGATTCCTTGAGTACGTTTTCAACCATTGCGTATCAATGCTTGAAGGAATGCATAGAAGATCGTCCTACAATGAGCTTGGTCGTGGAAGCGCTAGAGCAAGCTTTTGGCCATCAACAAGCTGGAATTAGCAGTAGAGAAAGCTTTGGATCATCATCAAATGAGTTTTTATATGATGTATTCATTAGCTTTGGATATGATACACAATTTATTTTTGATCGTCTATGTTTAGCTCTTAAAAGAGCAAAACTTTCTCCCTTCAAAGGCAACATCAAGAGTTGTCGTAGCCAAGTTTTATCGGCCATAAAAAAATCAAGGTCTTTTGTTATTATTTTCTCTAAAGCTTTTGCTTCTAATCATTGGAACTTGAACGAAGTTGCAGAGATTATTGAGTGCGTGAAAGAAAGAGGGGATGTTGTCGTTATACCCGTATATTGGGACGTGCATCCCTCAGATGTAGGGGAATAACAAGGGTATTTTGTTCGAGCTAGCACCAAAACAAAATGGAGTGATGCCTTCTGTAGAGTAACCTCCATTCCGGGGGGCTTTAGACAGACAATCGATAACAGGTAATTTCAAGAGTGAATAAACGCCCGTTATAATGACATAGGACTACCAAGTTTGTGAAAGATAAGGAACGTTTAGTAGCACCTATAATTTCCAAAGGGTGTGGCTAAATGTACACATCTCACACACTTGATGGGTCATCCCACAAAATCAATGACATCTCTCTCACAAAAGGGAGGTAGATTAAACATACAATGAGTATGTTTAGTCACTCTCTTTCTAAAGTTATCAAAGATTTATCATACTTACTTTTAAGTCTTAAATTTTATGGTTCCTTTAAATATGTAGGAACATGATAAGTATTAGATAAAGTCATTATGTATTTTGAAAGTGCTATATTGCTATTCATCCTTTCTGCAGTTCTGCATATATGCTCGCTGACGAAATTTCTGCAAGCATTAAACGTCAACTATTACAAGGGAAAAGGTAGTTCAGGTGTCATGGGACAAGTGAAAAATCACAGGACCAACGCAGACTTACGATTGACCACTTTGTCAACTTTGAATATCAGTAGTTTATAAAATGATACTAGCTAGAGGTATGTATTGTTCATTTTAGTTTATTTTATAATAACATATATGTTTTGTTTTAAACAAACAATAACCGGAGTAGCATCCAAAAAATCAAAACTACAATAACATGATACGACATGTAAATATGGTAAGATCATGGGTTCAAGTCTCATTTTAAGCAAATTGTTTAAAGTTAAACCTAAGGGTTTTTTCAATAATGGGTTTGCACCTTAAGGGGTTGGAGGTGCGGTCTCGGCTGAAAAAACGAATAGGTGGCCAGACTTAGATAACCTAGGGGTTTACTCCGAAAGACTGAAATAGTATCATAGGTTTGCCGTTAAAAAAACATGATATGACAATTATATATTTAGCTCACGTGAGTAAGATAGCCCATGTGGGGTTCCTCTCTAAAGTTTATCGACAATAAAAGGCATAATTCATAGCATTATAAATCGGAATTATTTCTTGATGTGGGATAGGGTTGTCGCCAACTGGGCCGAGCTTGGGTTTGGCTTGGTTTGTAAACAAGATGAGTCGATTTATAAATGAGTCAAACCGAGATGAGTCGATTTTAAGCTATTTTTAGCTTTTCTTTCTAGCAAGATTCAAGCCATGAGTTATTTGACTATTCGTAGACTTAGTTTTGGAAAGTGATAACATATATTATTAGGTATTTGACAAAAAATAGGAAATAAAGGTAAATTTTATATGAATATTGTTATTACAAAGTGTGAGCAAGTAGACTGACACAATTATATATACACTATTAGGTATTTGACACTTGATGAGTCTATTTTAGAAAAACAAGTTCTGAGCATTTCTTCCATTTTTAAATCTATGTTTGATCCTCTCTACCAACAACTGCTCACGAAACATGCTTTTCAACTTTCTTTAGTGTAAGCAGGGGTGGCCTGGGGGCAAGGTGGGGTGGGCGACCGCTATGCCTGATTTCCTCGAGGGCCAGACCTGAAATTTTAATTATTTATATTATATACATATATATGTAGTTTTTAATTAAAAAAAGAACTATAAACTATTAATAAACACATTAACAAACCAAATAAGATTTTAAAATCTTTTAGTCTATTAGATCTTATCTTACAGCTCATTAAAATTTTAAATAGTTAGCCCAATATTATTTACCCAATTTAATATGTTATCACCAAAATTAAAAAGAAAATACAAGAAAATAAAAACTCTATTGTTAACTGATTCGTTTAAATAAGTAAATTATAGATCATTTTCTACAATACATTATTTTTGTTTATTTTTATAATAACTATTGTCATATTATATTTTTTTATATATAAATTATTTGGTTTAAACATTTATATACGTTGTATTATGGGGGTCATTGTTTGTTTTCCCCTAGTGCAATGTAAGTCCTCATGTTTGGTAAACTATTTTTTTTAACGACAAATATGCGACCATGTTACGAAAGATATGTGTTATTTTAATCGAACTCACATATTTGTTTCCCAGTCATAATTGTACTCACAACCCACTCAGGAGTAAACTCATTGATGAGAAATAATTGAACCGTAACCATAATAACCATTGAAAACCCAAACAAAAACTTATGGTTTAGGTTGAAGTTTTTTCGAAAACTGAATTTTCGGTTCCGGTTCCGGTTTTGACCTAAAAAAACCTCGAACCGAACCAAATCAAACTCGTAAGCAAACCAATCTAAAAAATATGACCCAAAACCGACCAAAACATCTATATATGATATCATATTAAGAAGCATTAAATATATCATATATTATATTATATTTTTATTTTAAGTGGGGACTCATTAGAGGATATGATGAAGAATATGTATAGCGAACTTTAAACTACTTGATCAAAAATCATATCAACGACACTATGATAGAGGTAACATCTCCGAATACTCCTGTCCAAAGTTCATCTCATTGCTTGTTTAATAAACTTATTTGTTGGGCATCAAACGAGTAAACAATTAAGTTTTATTCGAATTAGTAGACTAACATGTTTTGCTTAGAAGATTAATAAAATATTGCTTTTTAAAATATATATAGATTATTGTTAAAGGTCAACAAAATATCAGTTTAGAAATTCAAAAAAATCAACGCAACCAAACAAACCAAACACAAAACTGAAACCAAAGCCGGCCTGAAAAATAAAAACCAAAATGAATAAACCAAAACCGTATGAAATCTTAAAAAGCCATTCGGTTATAGATTAAAACCAAACCAAACCGAGTATGCACACCCCTACTCTATTGCATCGTACTATTATATCAAGATGATTCATGAATGATTTGGTGAGTGGCGAACAACATTGGTTGTGGAAAGATAGGTAAAGCTTAAAACTTAAATTCATCTCATATTTCATCACATACTAGTCTACTTGACTTTTTATTTCCTTTAGTCTTTTTACAGACCGGTTTTAAAATTAAGGGGTTGTTTGGCAGCCTCTTAATCAGCATCTTAATGGTTCAAATGTCTGAATGGTTTAGCGCTTAATGGTTCAAACTGTTAGTTTCGCAAGAAAATGTCTGAATGGTTCAGACATTTGCCTCTCAATGCTTAAGCATTATACTAATGCTGAATTGTCCACCCGGCCCCTCGCTTCAACAATATTGTCCGCTTTGCCCATGAGGAGCTCACGGATTTGCTTTTGGTTGCCCGGGTGAAAACTTCCCAGGGAGGTCATCCATCCCTGGATTGCTCCCACCTGAGCACGCTTAACTGTGGAGTTCTCCTCTCATCCACAGCCAATACGCCCAAAACGCGTTGTTGATGTTAAAGGCCAGACATTCCTTATGAACCAGGAATCTCTCCTGTCC
>BJCM01083979.1:0-13562 GCA_018326385.1 Flaveria bidentis
TGTGTATATATATATATATATATATATATATATATATATATATATATATATATATATATATATATATATATATATATATATATATATATATATATATATATTATTTGAGCAACTAACAGTTCTAAATGAGTTATACTAAAGATTTGGTCATTAACATTGAGTTAATCTTGTACTTAGTGATCAATAAGAAAGTCACCAATGTCTTATCATTAACTCATTAACATTGAGTTAATCCGGTAATTAGTGATCATTTACTTTGCAAGCTATTATAGAAAACCTACCTTTTAGTTAAAGGCATATCAGCAGTAACAACTGTTGAAATCTGCCTTTCAACAAATATGTAAAAGCAGCATCCAGCAAGAGCAACATATCATTGAACATCAGTAGACGACAACTTCTGAACACTTAGGTCAGAGCTTAAAATACAAAGATGATCTCAAAAGCGGTTGCGAAGCAAGTGGCTTCTAACCATGTAGAAACACATCCTCATGGAAACTCCCACTTATAAATCCATTTAATATTTATTAGTTTTTTTAATGTGACACAAGACCCTTATATACCCCACCACTTCAAGGTTTATTTTATCACTCTATCAATATAGGACAAAACCAACTAATTTCACTAGTTTTATCAACTTTGAGTATTGTTATCTAATTAATTTAGCTCTATTTTGGATATAGTTTGATATATTGTGATCCTCTTATATAAAAAAAAACTCATCAATAAATAATTATTCTGTTAACATATATAAATAATTATTAATGTCCAATACAAGTGAAAAACCATATTTTTCACTAAAATTTTCAAACAAAGTTGACAAATGATTTTGATAGTTTATTCTGATTTTGTTTAATTATGGTATTGTTTTTATTACAATGGTTGTATGTCTGAAACAAAATAGGAGCTTGAGTATATTAGGTATGAAATAACTTAGCGAACAAGATTATTTGTAAAGATATAAAGTTTAGAGGTTATTGTAAATTCTAGGTTTCGATCTTAATAACAGAAAAAAGAGTTGAGTCAAAAATCCCATTGTGTTCTTGTATCTGCTCGACCGAATTGCCAACCCTTTTAAGACTAACTCTAGATTATAGACGCAAAAGACAAAGGTACATTAAAACACATAACTAAAAAAATATTATCATATTAAAAAACATGTAAGTTACATGAATACATGATCACCAAATATTATCAACATATAACATATGTTGAAAAAACTTTGTCGATCAATTGTTAGATACAATTGATTAACAAACATGTTATACTTAGCTTTCATACACACATCTTCATAAGATTAATAACATTGATTCCTAATAAAATCCACACATTGACGACAAGTAGATCTTAGTCATCCGGTTTATTCACGTTCATACGCATCATTAAGTTGTTAACATATCTAAATTAAGTCCTTGCTTGAACCAAAGGTGATCGAGCAAAAGGCGAATGAGGAGACATAATACGAGGGGACATCATAGTAGTTTCATCGTATAAGCGTGACGAAAAACTAAGTCGAAGATTCTTTTGAAATGGCTTACTTCTCTTATTATTGTTCATTGTTGCCATCTCATCCTTTTCCCCCTTGTTAACAAAGACATGTATCCTTTTCAATGCAATCTCAACTGTTTGATCATCCATATTCGCGAAGCAAACTCTAAACCACCCTGGTTCAACACAGTGGAATGATGAACCCGGAGAGACATTGAGTTTAACATCAGAGATAATCAATCTCCATAGCTCCATTTCTTCATCAAATGTAGGCTTCTTCAGAAGTCTACGTAAATCCATCCAAACAAAGAGCCCCGCGTTACTTGCTAAACAAGTAATCCCTTCTTTCTCAAGCCCTTGAGTGAAAACTTTATGTCGTGTGGCTAACCTCTTTGAACTTTCCTTTAGAAAACTCTCAACAAACTCTTCATCGGAAAGGATTGAAGCTAGAAAAAGTTGAGTTTGTGAAGAGATCAATCCAAAACTCGACATCTTTCTTGCGGTATTCACCACATGATCATTATATGAATACAAAATGCCAACACGGAACCCTGGGAGCCCCATATCCTTCGACAAGCTATAAATAATGTGAACCAACGAGGGGTTTATTGGGCTCATTGGATCATGTTCCATTTCTTGTAAAACTTCAGCGATAGAGACAAACTCAGGGGTGTTAAAGATAGTTGCTGCATAAATTTCATCACAAACAAGATGGATGTTCTTTTCATTGATGAATCTCATTAGGGTTTTTAGGATTTCTTTATCCATCGTTGTTCCCAAAGGATTTGAAGGATTTGCAATGATCAAGCCTTTGACATTTATATTGGATGCAATTGCATTTGCATAAGCAGATTCAAGTGCTTCTTCAGTAATCTTGAAACCATTTGAACTGTTGCAGATTATAGGGACTAGTTGCACTCCAGTTCTCCATCTTAAGTCTCTATCAAACCTGAAAAAAAAAACAAAACAATTAAATGACCAAAATCAACACAACAAAATGATATATAACCATGAGAATTGATATGAAGTTAATGAATATAGTTTTTTTTCCATTTCCACTTTTATCATGCAGGGAAAAGAATATATTGATATATTAATTAAACATAGAAAACTCAAATTTGACATCTTTCCCATGGAAGAAAAGCCAAACAATAAGCATATTTTAGTGTTTCGAAGTCATCTTTAATAAATATATTTTATTATATATTTATTTAGTCATACCATGTTTAAATGTATCAAAATATGAATATATGAATATATATGATAAAGCATATATAAAGTATCTAATAGATTTGACTTGCCAACTATCAAAGGATTTGATTTTGAATATAGGTATTTCAGGCTTGTTTTTCTTGCCTTGATCAGATTGGTCAATGGGAACATTTGAAAGGTTTTTTTTCTTTCCTAATAATCTATCATTTGACTCATCATGTCAAAATATTTGAATAGTCTATTCAGATTGGTAAATTATATTGACATCTAGCTAGAATTCAATAAATTGAGGTTGACCAATATGCCAATTGGCAAATAGCTAGCTAAGCATGTGTAGATGGTCTAATCCGATTTGGTAAACTAATTGACATCCATTTCTAATATGTTTTTGATTTGAGTAGGAATGTTTTATCCAAATCTAGGAATATGACATGTAAGTTTTAATTATGATGTGTACATATGAAAACTCCTCCCTCTTGTCAGTTGTCACACACACACACACGTGTATGAAAGATGTGTAATCATATATATTATGAAATCTGTGGTACGTTTAACTTACAAAAATTGTGCAAGTACTTAAACCACTATTTAAGTTTAGAAGTCCTTTTATACCAAAAATAGAAAAAAAACAATTTGTTACAAGGGAGAATTAAAATTTTTTGCATTTTTTTCCTAGCTAATTTACGCTAATAGAGTATGGATATCTAAGAATGAATTTTTAGATATAAAAAAACTTCATGGAGGGTAAATGATATATAGCTCTCTACACAGGGTACATGATATATATGTATATATTCCCTCACAAATCGATGATGTGATTCGAATATTAGAGTGTGCATGTTTTATCATATTAAAGGTAGTTAATAATAATAGATTAGGTGCACGATGAATGTATGAAAAAACTTGATAAGTATACTTACGCAGGATAATATGGAGTCGGAACAAGAAATCCGTCACCGGGATCCGCCAAGCAAAACATCAAGGATTCACTTGCTCCGGTGGCTCCACCACCCATCACAATGCAATCAGGGTCAAATACCACCCTATTTCCTCTTACTTTTCCCATAAAGTTTGCTATTGCCTGAAACAAATTAACAAATTATGTAAATTAATATCCAACTTCATTTCATATACTACACTAGCTAAGAATATATATATACTGTAATTTTGTTTATGTACTTAATTAATCTCATTCACATGTTGTAATATATATTTCACCTTTCGGAATTCATATAAGCCATGATAGTCTTGGAAATTTGCAATATCTTTGAATTGGCTAACTCCATCCTTGGTACAAATTGATGATTTAGGGTTCTTCGTAACCCATTTTTCAATTAAATCGAGAGAAAGCTGCAAGATCAAAATAATTGTTGCAAATTAACTTGAAAAGGGTATTCTAAAGTTGCTTTTCTTCAATTCATGGATATATGAATATATACAAGGGATCTACTATTCTACACTACTGCCTCCAAGTCAAATATGCTACCCATGACTCAAACAACTAATCGATAAAAAAAAAACTTAAACGTGTATTTAAAGGTAGGGCTATGACACCCACCATTCAAACAGTCGGTTGGACTATTAACTAAGCCTAACATTCAAACGACTGTTTAGAGCGCCCTTAAACCACCATATTTGGATAACGATCTTAGATTAGATTGTTAGTGACATGTGTATAGAAGACCCTAATATTATAGCTCTAAACAAAAGCATACCTGGTTTTCTGCTAAACCCATTTGAATAACACCATTAGGGTTTTTTGTGAGATGAAATGGGTCTTGATCATAAGCTTTCCATCCATCAAAGTAAGGTGAATTCTCTCCATGCTGCTCACTTGTTGCAATCTTTGACAAAAGGGTTTGGTTTTCTCTCAAGAATACCATAGTGTTTTCTTTGGTGTGTGTGAAATGTTGAAGATATTGGGTGCTTCTTGTTAGGAATATCAAGAAACTAAGCGGGTTTTGTCACAAGACAATGAATAAAAAGTCTAGGAAATAGACAGGTATATATAGGCATAGGCATGCATACATAGAGTTGTGTGTGACTTGCATGTGTTTTTTTGTGTGTAGAATAATGGAATTCAGAGAGAAAGTAATTCAACTTTTCAAATTTAGCTTATTATAAAGTCGTAATTGCTTGCGTGAGCCAACAACGTACGGTACAAATATAGCATTAAAATCAACACACTAATCCATTACCATTATTATTATTATTAATTAATAAAAATCTTCATGTATTAAAAAAACTATTCAAGATTTTCCTTAAAATTCATTACAAGACTCCCCTATTATATTTTCAGTCACATTTATTAGGTACTAAATAAATAAGACACGTGTCTAACTAGTTAGAAAAATCTTCATTAATAAAACAAAATAACTATAACTACATGATCATTTTCTAGTATATTTAATTATATCATTTTCCGTTAAACTCCATCTACTATAGTCCATTTGTTCTCATATAATAAACTTATAAATTTTGGTAAACAAAAAATGTGTTTTATATTATTTTTTATAACTTAAATATATTTGTTATGTATAATAATTTTATTGATATGTTATTTATAACATATATTACATGATTATGCATGTACATAATTTATTATATAATTTTTTTTACCCGTGTAACATACGGATATTTAATTTAGTAATATGGTTGTACTTTTAGATTATTACATTATAAACAAGAATTAAAATAGAAAGAAGAAACTATTACTCTAGCTACATATCGGTAAGAAAGCTAATTAACACTATTCTTTTTGAATAACACCTACCATTATTATGTTCAACAAAATTTAATTTATTAAAATGGGACGTGTTATATTTAATGTTTTGTATGAAAATTAAAAAAAAACATTTTCACAAATATATTGTTTTAAAAGTATTTTCTTACTATTACCTCAATAATAAGTTTAAATATTATTCTCTAAAATCTAGTTTTCGAGTTTTGATAGAAATGATGGATTTTTCCTTATAATTTCGAAAAACTTGATCAAAGGTCAACACGCTACAATATAAATACAAAAAACATACATCTCATCAAAAAATATTTAATGACGTCATACCTAATAATATAAAGTTCCGCCCTCACCTAGTCGAGCTTTGTTTTCATCTTAATATTAAAACTTGTTTGATTTGCCAATTAAAAAGAAAATGCATAAAAAGAGTCTACAAGAAGGGAGAAGTTGAGTATGAATGAACGAAATATTATAAGTTATATATGTTGTGTTATGTATAAAACATTAACAATTATTGAACAAACGTACGTACACAATTAATTACATGCATATATAAAAGCTTGTGTGGAAGCTCGACCGTATTGTGAATGATAAACAGTTGAAGTTCACTTAAACTCCCTTAGTATTTGCTTAAAGAATAGAGACTAGTACTATAAGAGCTATACAATATGTAATATTGCCCAAGACGTTAGTTTTATGAAAATTGAACATGTTAAACTCATAATATGATGTCTAATGTATTTGTTTCACAAATGCAACTTGTAACACCCGGCCCCTCAAACCACCAATATTATCTATTTTACCCATGAGAAACTCACGGATTTACTTTTGGTTTTTCGGGTGAAAACTTTTTAGTGAGGTCACCATCCTTAGATTGCTATCACCTAAACATGCTTAACTGTAAAATTCTCTTTTCATCCATAGCCAATACGCCCAAAACACGTTAGTGATGATAGAGACAAGACATTATTCATTAAGAACCGGAATATCTACTGTACACGACCGATGTGGGATTTGTTTAGAGTATTACGTAATTATGCAATTATAGTAGTTATTTAACTTATTTTGGACTCAAACTCAAGTTCTCTCTATCTTTACTTTCTTAGTTTGATATACTACTAGAAATAGGAAAATACAAGTGTCCAAAGATTAAAAAAAGAGTTAGAAATAATAATTTTTTATTTCCTATTACAATTTACAACATTATCTAATTAATAGAATGAGATTACATAACAATGAAATCATACAATATAAGTATTAAATAAAAGAAAAAGAAAGCAAAAAATTAAAAGAAAAGGAAAACGTGTTGACCTGAATTTGCCCATAGTTCAGTATTGCTGGCCCCTTGATTTCGGACCTACTAGTACATAAAATAATTTTTTTCAAAAAACTTGAAAACCCGAAATTAATTACTATAACCATAAGTGGCAATTTTTTTTTAATTAATCCATTTTAATGGTGGGAACATATATAGATTCGTAAAAGTGTAAAGATTATTCTTGGGATTTTACTTTAAGACTTAGAATAGAATAGTCATCGACTCGTGCATGTGGGCTGCTTTGTGTAGTCTTTTATTCGTTGCTACTCAAGACTGCTTCTCGTCTACTTCCGACCCCCGACATAACTCATATACCAAACATGATGCGTCTTGCTTCCGTCGAACAAAAGTCAAAACTAAAGTCTTTTCAATTTAAACTGTTTTGTGAGGTTTAATTAATATATGCATATCAACAAGATCTATTATTATAGTGATAATTGTTTGTAGTTATATGGTTTCGATCACTATGTGTAAGTAGAATTTTATTTTGGACTAAGCACTACAAATTTTTGTACCATTAATGCTGACACACGTCGCCACTATTAGTCCCCAAAATTGCCCGCTAATACTTTGCCGCTAATGACAAAAAAATTCGCCGCTAATGGGTCGCCGCTAATTATGTTGCCGCTAATAAGCTTCAGGTCGCTGTTAATAATTCACGGCTGTCTGTTTTGCTATAAAATATTCTGGAAGACTGATAGCGGCGACAAGTCGCCGCTAATGATAAAAAATATTAATATTTCTTTTTATTTTTTTAGATTTTTTCTGTTTTCAACCCAAATAAATCTAGATAGGTTTTTTAATAATATTCAAATTCCATACATATAAATCGGTGGTGTAGCAGCAGACGATGGTGGTATGTAGTTGTGGAGGGAATAATGGGGATGTGGAGGGAATAATGGGGATGTGGAGGGAAACCGATGAGGATATCAAAGATCTGAAGTAATAGCGGCGACAAGTCGCCGCTATTGATCAATGTGTACAATGCAATACTCACCGTCAGATCTTATTTCTAATGAACGGCCAAATCTACGTTAGTACAAGTGAAACGGATCTGCAGCAATAGCGGCAACAAGTCGCCGCTATTGAAGCCGGTCGTCGCTTATAATAGTGTCGCAACTATTGAGATGATTTCTTGTAGTGAAGGTAAATGTGTCTAATTTTAATTACAATTAGAGCTAGCGAAACATGCCTAAGCGTGCTACACATGTGACATGTTAGGCATGACACAACACAATTAGCATAGGTGCCACAAACACAACACGTTTAATTAATTGCGTCATTTTCTTCAAACACGAATACAAAGTTGTTTGTAAACATGTTACGCGACACAGCCTAAATGCAATGGGTTTAATCTCACAGCCAAACACCTAATGCAACAATATCTAACCAACCGAACATACTTACATACCAAATGCAACGAGCCAACGACTATTATCAATTCGCTAAACATAGGTACTATCCAACCAAAGAAATCTATAAACACGTTAAACAAACAACCAATTGTAATTACCCATGATTAGCTAGATGACCATCACTAAAACAAATAAATAGCGTTATACAATTACTTATCAGATCTCAGGGCCAAACCCTATAGCTAAATGTTATTAACAATCAACTATTCAACCACAAATGCAAAACATAATGCAATGCAGTATGCTACAAGAGTCAAGCTCTAAGTTCACATGTAATTATCAAACAATGAAATATTCAATTTTAAACTTTCAAATAATTTAGTCTCACAAAGTGCGAGCGGTGAAAAGAGTAGCTGGTGTGTTGGTTCCCCACAATGCAACGTTAAGATTTAATATTATGGCAACAAAGGGAATCGTAGAAGGTGAAATGCCCAAACGTAGAGGCCTGGAAAGTCATATTTAGAAATTTGCAATCTAGTTCTTAGATTGAAGGTTTATTCGTAAGTAGCGGAAAACATTCAACCATAACAAACTTTTACAATGTATTAATTTAATAAAACTTTACTCTTTCGTTTATCATAAAACCATTACATTTAACATCCCATGCCTAATTATCTATAGTTATATTACATGGTAAATATTCATATTCTTTCATTTAAAAATAGATCAATTAATAAGTATGCACACCACCTCAAAACATGTGAAAAATTTGATTATATAACTCACATGCGGAAATGGCTAGTGTATATCGAAAACTACATGATCTTAATTAACCCTTGTAGAACGCTCGATTCAACCAACAATCTAAACAAGTTTCACATGTGAAAAATGCCAACTTTCGTAAAACTGCAAGGTGATGTGAAAATAGGATTTTCACATACACTCTTGTGCGGAAAAACATTCTCACAAATGTTAAAGTTTCGTGCAAAACATGATCATTCGTGTGAAAGTTTAGACTTCTTGTTAAACTAGACATTCAACCGAAACTATGGGCCTTCTCATGGAGTTTCACACATCAAAACTTTTGCGCACAACGTTTCATAAGAAAGAAGACTCTCACATAACATTTTCATGTGCAGCATAACTCTTGTATAACATAGCAGACACAGCTATAGAACCCAAGCATGCTTTAACAATGGTGCATACGTGGCTTTCCTATTCAGTCCAAGCACCAAGATCCTAACTTTTTTGGTTGAGACATATTAAAACCTTGGATCATTTTTGGAGGACATATTAAAACCTTCAAATAACATCATTGCAAGTGTAATCAACCATTAGCATGCAAGTTTTGAATGTAAAATTCTCAACTTAACGTTAGTAGATCAAAATCAAGACCTTTTAACGATGTTAATGAAAAACTAATCAGCACATCCTCTTCTTAATGATAAACAACCTCAACTCTTAATACCAATAAAAAATTGCAATTCCTCTTAATTCTCTCTAATTTTCTCTCTCTATGGTTCTTGCGAATGTAAGGGAAGGTGAATACTTCATTTTATATTTTTAGCCCAAAACTTCAAAACGGAAATTATATAAGAAAAATGAGGTGATGCAAAAGAAGAAATGGGGTCAAGGGTGGAGGTGGTGATGGTACGTGAACAAATTGGTCATGATGGAGGTTTGAGATGATGCCAATTCGACTCAGAGAATAGGCAAGATTGAGTAAGTATAAAGGCAAGTTCAATTCATGAAAGACGGGTCAAAGTGATTAAACTAAGAGAACGCTAACTATTGAATTTTTTTAAACGTTCTAAAATTTTAACTTTTGTTAGCAATAGATTTAGAACAATTATCCTTGTATATTTTTGTTGAATAACCACCGCTATTAATCGCATATTAGAAAAAATATAATTGTAACAAGTCTTAATGTTCATTATTCACGTGTTACTAAGTTGTTTTAGGTTACATAAAGTAAAATTAGATCATAACAAGTCATGTTGGTGCTAAAGACCTACATTAGATGGCAAGTCCACTAATTCCCCCTTACGGGCCTTATCATATGTCCATGGTGTTTAGTGGCAATTAGATCAAACTAAGCCATTTTGGTGTTAACAACATGTATATGATAATTGTAGAATAATGGTTCGCGTATCGGCATTTTCAGGTCTTAGTAAGTTATATTAGGCTACATTGAAGTACACTAGGTCAAAACAAGTCTATTTAATGTTAAGGGTTTATGTTAGACTATAAGGCAACTAAATAATGAGCCTTAACGATCTTATCATATGTTAATATGTTGTTGTAAGTTAAAAAATCACATTAACCTAGTCATTTGGACATCATTGACATGCATAAATGATTTGAAGACAAATCTTTAATGTGTCTTTATCATGAGATTTTTTTTGTTTATGATTACACTAAGTCATATTATATCATAATAAGTCAATTTGATGGTACTGACTTGTGTTTGATGATAAGCCCACTAGTTCACTAGTATCAAATCATGTGTTAATGATTTTTTTCAGGTTATATAAAATCATATTAGGTTATAACAAGTTATTTTAGGGTTAATGACCGTGCATTTGTTATTAGTACACTAATGGGTCTTAATGAGTTTTATCTTGTGTTAATGAGTTGTTTTATGTAACAAAAAGTAACATTAAGTCATAATAAGTTATTTTAATGTTAAGAACATGCATATGATGATTATTAAACCAATAAGGCTTTTTCATGTGTTAGTGAGTGGTTTTGTTTAAACAAAGCGACATTATGTTAGAGCAAAGTCATTTTTGTGTTAGTGATCTATGTATGATAATTAGTACACTAATGGATCTTATCATATATTCTTTAGGATAATTCCTAATTTCTCCTATTAATCACTTGTAGGTGCATCTCATAGGATTTAAACCATCCACCTTTGTACAAAAGTGGACGTATCATACCATCATGATGTCCTTAAGAGATGTACGACTCTTATCATATGTTAACAAGTCATTTTGCACTACATTATGGTTCTTATCATTTTATAACAAGTCATTTTGCACCTATATAATATTTTTAGATCTTATAGATAAAAACAAAAGCTTTTTGTTCTACGTCTTAACATCATGATGTTCCTTGGGAACATACTACTCTTATCATATACTATATTATATTTTTAGATCTTATAGATAAAAACAAAAATTTTTTGTACTATGTTTGTTATTTTTGAATATTGTGCTATCTGTCGTTAATTATTTAGTATCTATCTACCAATAAGTGTAACATTTTTATAAGCTTTGTTCTCCAATTTTTTAGATTTTCAACTACTATACGTGTCAATGATTAACGACAACATTTCACCGTCCTTAAATTAAGTTTCGTCGGTGATAGTTAAATTTCTAGTACTGTGTTCACTAAATGTTTTGCTCACCCTATTCTCCCAACCACTTGGTATTTAAGGTTCTTGGGTAGACGAGATGGTACTGTGCACTAATTAATAATAACCATAAGGTGTTGATTTATAAAGATTTTATCAACTTATGGTTTAGGTATTAGTGTAAAACCCTGGAACTTGATATATCGTTGTATTTTTATTATTTATTAATTTGAAATTTAGTTAATAATGATCTTAAGTCTTTGATTTTGTAATGATGCCACGTCATTTAACTTTTTGTGTTTACAAATAACCTAGTTATTGAACATCTGAACAAGAGAGTTGAGTTTAACATCAAGATAGTGTGTAGGGGACTAAGATAATGGAATGTGATCGTAGTGTTTGGAAACAACGATATGAGGTGATCGAGGTCTAACTATGTAAGAGCATTCATAATTCATTCTTTATTTTTATTCATATAAGAGCATTCACAACCCGTTCTTTATAATTCTGTAAGTGCATTCTTTATATTATAGAGAATGGTTGTGATTGTGACTTGTGAGTGTGGATAGAGAATATATTACTTTTCATCTCTATATTTAGTAAAACACTATTTATCTTTATTATTTTTTGACTTAATTACACGGGTGGTTCCTGTGGTTAGGCCCGATTTTACTTTTGGTCCCTAACTCTAAAAAATTACAAGGTTGATCCAAAACTTTGCACAAACGTAACAATGATGGTCCCTGAAACGGATGTCCATTAAGTTTTCCAGTTAATATTATTAAAATAACTAAAATACCATTGTATCAGTGTCTTCTCCAATTGATTCCGACAGCCCTTAAACTTCGGCGGCCTCCCGCTGCAACAAAACCCACCATCTCCGGAGATGGTGACGTTTATGGCGATGATGGTGATGACGATGGTGGTGACAGAAGTTGAGCAGATCTGAATCGCGTTAACAACCATCAGATCTGATGCAGATGATGGAGGTGGAAGGTCGCCGAAGGTGAAGGGTTGCTGGAGGTGGAGGTCGTAGGATGTGAAGGGTCGATGATGGATGTGGAGATCGTTGAAGGTGGTTGAAGGTGGTGGTGGTTGAATGTTGAGGGTGGTGGTGGTGGGGGATTGAAGGTTGAAGGTGGTGGTGGTGATGGTTGAAGGTTGAAGATGGTGGTGGATAAAGGTTGAGGGTGGTGGTGGTGGTGGTTGAAGGTTGAAGATGATGGTGGTTGAAAGTTGAGGGTGGTGGTGGTGGTGGGGGATTGAAGGTTGAAGGTGGTGGTGTTGTGGTGGTTGAAGGTTGAAGATGATGATTGTTGAAGGTTGAGGGTAGTGGTGGTGCTTGAATGTGGTATTGGTGGTGACAATGGTTGAAGGTGGTGTGGGTGGTGATTGATGGAGAAGAAGAAAGATGAAAAGGGGTATTTTTGTCATTTGACACGCACTTAACAACAATAATTAATGTCCATATGTTTCAGGTACCATCGTTGTTATGTTTGCGCAAAGTATTGGACCAACCTTGTAATTTCAAAGAGTTAGGGACCAAAAGTGAAATCGGGCCTAACCACAGGAACCATTCGTGTAATTAAGTCTATTTTTTATATTTGTTGAAAGTAGTTCTGAATGAAGAAAAGAGTAAATGTAATAATAAAAGTATAAAAAGATATAATTTCCTTGAAAATGACAGAGAAAATAATGACATTTATTGTAATTATAGAGATGGAGAGCGGGTAATTACACTAAATAACATTATTTTTTTATCGCTCATTTTTAATTACTTTTTATATCTCCTCCACTCAAAACCACTTCAAATATATTAAAAATATTATAGAGTTTTGAATAATGTTTTCCAAAAATACAGTTTGAATAATAAATTTCTCATAACCTTTGTCACACCCTCAATTTCCACAAACGGGGTTTACCGTTAGGCGTGTGACAAACCAGGATCTCAGACACGGTCATATCAAACGACACTATATGAATTTAAAATTAACATTTGAATTAAATCAGAGTAAACATAAATGAAATGAATATTAATGCGGAAGCATAAAACTGAAATGTAACCCAAGACTAAAAGTCTAAAAATGCTATGTCAAG
>BJCM01083980.1:0-10858 GCA_018326385.1 Flaveria bidentis
TTGCACTTGCATTCTAAGACTCGGTTTTCAAGACAATATTATTGTTTTAAATGATTTGTATTGCTCTTTGGGTTTGCACATGTTTTGCCATATTTTACATTTCTATTTCATTGGGTTGTTTTTACAATACGCTTCCGCACAGTTTTAAAGTTTGTCTTTGGTTGATTTTATTTAATTATTGCATATAGAGTCGTTCTAAGTAACTATTGACTGTGATCCTGGTTTGTTCACACGCCTCGCGGTAAAACTCTGCACGTGGATTTTGAGGGTGTGACACAATATAATTGGTGAATTTCTGAAAAGTTGACCAAGTGTAAGAATCATCTACGGATGAACATTTTGTTCTTCCGTAGTTATGTTTCTTACAAGTAAATTACATCCGAAGATCTTCTGTAGATGAACAACCAGATCTGAAGAACAAGTTTGCTTCGAAGAACAAGATTCCTATGGAAGAACAAGTTTGCTTCGGAAGAACAAGATTCCTACGGAAGAACAATCAACTACGGAAGACAATATTCCTACAGAGTCCAAACACTTGTATTCAAACAATACAAGTGTTACAAGTCAACAAGGAAGTTATACGAATCCCAAGAAATCCGATGATTCCTTAACAGAAACAATTCAAATCCCAAGAAATCCGGTGTTTTCTTAACAGAAACATCATTGTCTATAAATATGGATCCTAGGTTTCGAATCAAGCACGACTGAGACGGAGAAGACAACTTCCACGGGAAACATCAAATCAACAACATTACAACCAAACATCGCATTAAATCACACAAAACAAAACCCTAGCGGCCGTCACATCATCAAACACTAAAATCAATATCATTCGTTCATTCTTGTAATCATTAACATGTTTTTAATGAAATACGTTTGAATTGAATATTTGTCCGATCATTAATTGTGTTTCATTCATTGTGTTATTTTCACTCTTTAATCATTATTAATATTGAAATTTAATACAAACAATTAAAACAGGTTAACGTTGATTTCGCAAACGTTGACTTGTTTTCAACCAACACTGATAATTTGTAATTGCGATCAATGTATTCACAATTATATCTATGAATGAAGTAGAAATATGACAATTTTGATTGAGGAAAGTGTTGTAAATGTTGAATATCTGATGGATTAGGTTTTACTTGCACCCCATTCATTACAAATAACATATCATTATCATTAATACGCGGTTAGCTACTTTCTTTTTAATTTGCTCAAATGCTATTGCTTGATTATTTAGTTTTGAACATATGACTTTTGATTTTTTATGTATTTAGTCAAACTAGGGGTGTAACAAACCCTTCAAAAGTTTCTAAAACCTGCCTACATATTGAAGAAACCTATTAATCGATCCAAGTTTCTAAAACCTGCCTACATCATTTTTTTTTCATAAATTTTGTAAAATATGTTTGATTAAATATATGATTTTTTGTGTTAAACATGTGTATTTATTTAGTGGAAGCTAAGTGTACGATACTATGCTCCATATTTTACGTGATAAAGTAGTAGAAAAACCATTGCCTGAGTGAACATCTATCACACATTGTGTATACTTATATGACATATAACTCATGTAATAATCATAAATTAGATTTCATTACCCATTTTATATAATCATACACCCTAATTATAATTTGATATTGTAAAATTTGAACATAGTTGACTTTTCTGGCTTTTGAAAGTAGTCGGAAAGTATATTTATGTATATAAAATTTTAAGCATGACATTGCTTTAGAAAAAGTAATTTAAACTTTCATTATGTACTAGTTCATATTTTCTTATTATTATTATTATTTATTTATCTATTATTATCAATATATGCAAATCTTTTTGACATATTTTACATTCTTTTCGGCGGTGTGACATTGTTTTTAACGCACACGGTTTTGCAAGTATCCTACGGTTTACGGCATCAACACCACACCGACTACCTCATTTCGATAAATTTATTTAATGGACAACATACTTAATGTGTTTCTAAAATGTTTGTTAGGTAATTTGTTAATTACTTTAGTTCTGCAAATGTATATATAGAAATAGGGAAGTAAGGGTGAGAAAACACCCCACTTTAAACCCTTAAGCCCATGTGTGACGTATCCCAAGTATCGGGGCACTAGGGTTGGTGTTGCGCAACAACACTGCCACCGGCTCCCCATATTTGACCGTTTCCAAATGATCATATTCTGTAGCGTTAGAGCCCACCCCACCCCCATCAGTCAAATTGCCAAAAAAAATTACACTATAAATACTAACTCAAAACTCACAAAGTCTATCATATTCTCAAATATTTCTCATTCACTTACACAAATTTACATTATACAATTCACTAAATAAAAAAAATCAAAACATCACAAAATGAAATAATAATATTATTATTAATAATAATAATAATAATAATAATACTAATAATAATAATAATAATAATACTAATAATAATAATAATAATAATAATAATAATAATAATAACAACATAAAAAAATTGCATACTTCTACTACTCTTGGATGTTCAAAATTTAAATAGTAGCAATGTGTTTGACTTGTCATCCATAACTTTAAAGTGTGGGTTGTATTTATAATGTAAACTAAGGAAATAGTCTCTTATATTATTTGTCAATGGCCATACAAAAAGCGACTGTAAGGGTTAGCGAGTATGGCGTGGATGTGGACGGGTTACGTAGCCCGTGGAGGAGCCCGCTGAGCCTACTCGCCGCACATGAAACAGTTTTCAACACGAGCTCGTTGAACCGTGGGGTGCTCGGGTGACCTAATTAAAATTAGAGGTATGGATTTTACATGAAAATTCTCACAAAAGTAATAATATTTGAAAATCATACAAAAAAAGATTTAATATTATCGGTTAACATCAACAAAGTAATATTGTGTCGTTTCTTTTTTATAACTAGTTCATCCTTCCAATACGAAAGTGATAACATGTTTTTTTATATATGTACAAATGGTTTATTTTAAACTTTGGGGTTTTTCTGTTGGTGTTACAAAAATGAGGTCATTGCCAGGTAAATAGCAAGTTTAATGGCTTATATTAAAAAGTTAAACTTCCTATATATCTCAAGTTGCGAATTGAATTTATTTTCTATTAATATATAGTTTACTTTTTCCTCTAACATTATATGATATTAAATTTTAAAAAATCTGAATATATACAATCCGTTTTAAAATACTAGTCTATATGTCGATTAAAATAGTATAGAACATTGAGTTGTAGTCTAGTAGACAAAAGAATAATTATTTTTCGAGTCTTGTAATATTATAAAATACATATATTTTAGATACAACTCAATTTTCCCGATAATCATCATTGAAAATTATAGCTTGGATTCTTGCATATTCTAAAAACACAAAGCTAGCATCGTATTATGGTGATCTCTTTTGTAGTTGTACACAGTGGATAGTCGAATGCTAGTCGGATGATTAGTAATAGTGATCACAAATCGTCATAAGTGGTTGGTGTCATATACTTGGTCATATGTTGTTTCTTGTGGTTCAAATGAAAGACTTGTGTTACAAAGAAACATGTTGTTAGATGTTAATGTGTGACCACAACTAGTATTTTCCTTGCATTTTGATGGCGAAGCAAAAGTACAAAGATCATAGATAATGGAACAAATAGACATATTACCCCTAGATTTGCATATATAAAAGAACTCATATAAGAAAAGTATTGTACACTTTCATAAGAATTTAAGAGGTTCATTTACAAAAAACACAGTCTTTTTTAATAAAATATAATTTTAAATATATAACATGATTTTATGTATTAAGCTTTTTCTAATCACAAAAGATATGATTTTTGAAACTACAAGATAGATGGATTTGAGATAACCTAACCTTTACCTAGGCTAAAGGTTCAAACTCTGAAAAATTATTTGTCGATAACTTGATAAGTAACCTGAACACCAGTTTAAATAGCGATAAGTTTAAATAGCGATAAACAATAAAACTAAGTATTATTTGATGTGAGTATGTTGATACTTCTAAAGAATGATACCCATAACAAAAGTGAGATTATTTTTGTGAAATTTTTCACAAGGCATATTGAAGCACATGACCATGATAGTGCTACCATATTATGACCACTTTGCATTATTCCATATATTATGTGTTGTATATATCTGAATCTAACACTAGATATCGTAGCTGAATGCTACGCATCACGACTAATTTTGTTAAGTTATATGAGGGCTACACATACTGTGGCAAAATTCGAAAAAAAGGCCCGCCTTATACTATAGATTCCGACGCATAGGGTTTGGAGCCATCTAAAAATAAAGCTCTCATTTAAAAAAAGTTAGAGTGGACTTTAGTATTATATGGGCTAATGAAATTTTAGAATCGGGATAACTCTTGATAGTTGAGTAATGCAATTCACAAAGCAAACGATCATTCTTAAGTTTCGTTTTATCTAATTGATCTTATCGACTTCGACTAACAATTTTAGTCTTTTTGTTTCAAAAAATCAACTATCAATAACTAAAGGTTAGTATACAAAATTTTCTTTGATTTACTATTATTTGTTTCAAAAAAAATTGATTAGGTTGTTTTTTGATTATGTTGTTTTTGTTTAGATTCTGTTTTTTTAAAGGACGTCATTTTTTAGTTTAATTGGACATCGAAAAACATTGAGCGTACACGGATTCGAAGTACTGTAAGTTATATTGAATTGATGAAGAAAGTGAATTTATATTTTTTTAAAGAAAAATTGAACTATATTGTTTAAGACAAAATTAAATGCGAAAGTTTTCTATATAATTGGCCCTAAGATCACCAACCATGAGGTTGACTCTCTCACATACAACCTTATAGTTGATACCAACTAAGCTTGTGCATGCATGCATCACTTTCACAACTTTTGAAAATAAATTTTGAAGCCCATAACAATTACTTTTTTAACTTCATTTAAGTATTTTTGATAAAACTAGTGAATCAGTTGCTTTCAATGTTTCTATTGTAGTGTACAACTTATGTCACAATATCTTATAGAAAGATGCGATTTATACTCTAGACTTTACTTATAATATATTTAATTTGATAAAAAAACATGTTACGTGTCAACTAACCTCCTTTTGTAATGAGCATGTCACGTAAGTTTCTTTCTTTTTTCTTTTTTGGTATATCGATAGGCATTTTGTCGTATACTACGAAATATCTAGAGAATTTGTGAAAAATCTAGTTGACTTGTATATATTTTTTAAGATTTAGGTTAAAGTTACATATCCAGACGTAGATGTGAGATAATTTTATTTTATATATATAAATACACACATATCACAAATTAGTTAGGGTGTTTATTTTTTAAACAGTTGATTTCAATTTTGTTTTCTAAGTTTTGACAAAAATTTTATTTTCCCATAAAAGTTTAAATACATTAAATCTGTCGAAAAGTTTTATTATTTTCTTAAGGTTAGTCTAAAAGTTTTATTTTTTTAAAAATTTAAGCTAAAACAACCAATCAATTTTGGATTAAAATTGAAATAATTATGAAACTTTTATTTGATAAAAATAATCTTTTGAAGAAAAATTGTCATATTTGTAACACTTAGAGAGCAAACCTTAATTTTACTTTTTTTAAATCATATTAGAAAAAGAAAACCTAGAACTAAATCAATAAACAACCTGAAAACCGATTCATTAAACTTTCCCGATTCAATTGTTTTTATTGATGACGAGGAAAAAAAGTTACGGTTTAACTATCACCTAACTTGACCCATTGTAATTGCTCTTAAATTACTCATTTATCTCACAGTTTCCTTTTTTATTAGAGAAATATATTTGTCACATATGTCATATGATGTTATTCTTAAATCAAGATTCAAGATGCAATGAATTGTTATGTATCCATTCAAAACGGGAAACATTTATCAAATCACGGAAATCTATGAAGATACCCTTATTTTTTATATACTTTTTTTTATTCTAAAAGCTCTAATGGGATTTTAAAATGAGAAATATGAAAATGATCAAAAATAGTTATTGCTACGATTTTAATTTAATATAAGTTTTGCAACGAAAAGATCATAGTTTAAATGTGACATGTATCGTAGAGAAGTAAATTTACATCCCTCTCTTATGACATATCATTACATGTTATAGTATATACATTTGTCTGCTTGTGTGGTTTTACATGATCATATGGCTATATTCTAATTTGTTGTATTTTAATAATGTATGGTTGAACATAGTTTTTTGAACTCTACATTGAGTTTAAACTTTGATATCATTTGTTCACAATATAAACTAGCAAACACGCTAGAATAATTGAGGGTTTCTGCTAGCCACACGAGAATGTTATAGCGAATGCGTGGTCATTTTTCAAGTGAATATTCAAAGTCATAAACCCATTATAACCCTATAACATTATAATACATTTCATTTTTTATGTAACATCTGAATAAACCGTATTGACGCAAATGACGGGTTCAAGTGTTCAACATGGCATTTTTCATATTTAATTCTTGAAAAAGTCTATCCACCCACTAAAACCACAACCATATGTTAATTTTACATATTTGAAAGGTAGTGACATATTAAATTTTAGGTTTGAAAGATGTAACTGGTTACCTTTAAGCTTTGTTGGAAGCTTTATCGAATGCTTTACTCACCCCCAAACTTTTAAATATAAATTTGGTGGGATCAAGGATGGAACCGTAGAAATTTGAAAATCCTGGGAGAGAACCTTATGTGAAACATTATCCTCAATTTAGCGATATATTACTCACATGGCCTCTATGAGCTTAGTTTCCTACAGAAAGTAATTGAATCCGAACTTATCAACAACGGTTTTCCGTCGATTATTGTCGTATTACCCCGGTATTGATGTCTACCGATAATTTGTCGATGATCGACGACAAATTTCTCATTGAATTAGTAAGTAGTTACCACCCAATTCTAAGTTGATGATTGGCCATCGGTGTTTCTTAATTCTATAATATAATATTGAATTGAATATCTTTCTATTGTTTTAACCTGATGACTTATTTGCAACTACTAACAAAAATTACTAGATTCAATATCACTTATAATATTCCAATTGATCTAAAAAGCTCCCTTTGTATTTGAAGTAAACATTATAATTTGACCTAAGTATGAGGGTTAAATAAGTATGTTTCTAGTGTGTTGGAAAAAGTATAAAGATGTATAAAATATTCTTAGCTTTGCACCTTGTAATTGAAATATGGCCGACATGAAGGACGCCCTTTTTTTATCTTCAATTGTATTCATGTGACAACCGTATAGCGGTGGGTTGTGCATACAAGTACTACATTGATTATGAATACAAAAAGATACGGAATTTAATAATTTAAAACTAAAAAGGTTTATTTTCCAAGGAAAATGGGGGTAAAAACTCATAAATTAAAAGTTTAAAATAATGTTCTATTAAAGAAAAGGTATTTTTCTAAGGTAGGCTTAAATATATGTAAAACTATAATATGATTATCTTACTGAAAATAAATATAATGAAACCATCTTTTTATTTTAATAAAATAGATATGTAAAATGATTTATTTATTTATATAATTTAACCTAATGAAATATTATTTGTAGATAAATTCATTATTTTAATTGGTTTAACTATATACTCATCTTGTTTTATTTAAGAAGCATGTTTCCCTTTTCTTTTTTCTACCAACGAACATGCACACTTTCTACTCTATATATAATATATACTTTTAAAAATTGAGAGTACATAACTTACCACTACAATGTCTCCTTTAATAAAAGATGATCTATTTTCATTTGACACTGAATTGTTATAATTTATTTTCTCATCCATGAAAGGATGTTAGTTTAAATTAGTTATATGAACCCGACCAAACCCGGTTTAACCGGTTATGAATTTGGACTCCGATGCAATCATTGACCCGGCCCAAACACGCTAAACCCTTTTTTTTCTCCTCAATTCCGTAAACTACATTAACATCTACTAATTATCACAATTTTAAATTTCATTTTTTTGTGTTTTCTTTATATGGAAAAATAGCATGTTAATAAATTCTTGTTATTTGAAGTAAAAAATTAGTTTTTACCAACATATAGTTTTTATTTATGAAATAAAAATATTATTTAGGTTTTTATAAATAAATAACATATAGATCTGAGATATTTTCTAAGGTCTTATTCGTATTCATTCGGTTAATTTACAACCCTATATTGCCACCCGTCATAGGATTGCTCTTGCTTCAGCACAAATAACTGTAAAGTTATCATCTTGTTCACAATCAATTGACACGCGTTAATTATGTTTGGGGCAAGACAAATATTTGTGCACCTACGATTGCACCTGTCAACTGCCAATGTAGTACTTGCTAAAGGCGTATAGACGTTATAATATTAGATATATTAAGCAAGTGTGTTAACCAATTATTTTAATTGTAACAGTGATTCAAATTTGTTGATAATAAACAATTTATATTAAGAAAGAAAGCAAATTTATATTTATAGTGGGGAAATAATATGCAACATTTAACAACTATGAGAAAGTGAAAGCAACATTTGGACTTCAGTTCACAGTGGCGATTTCATACTTACATTAGTTGTCATCCATGATTGAAAGTGACATTTGGTAACGTTCAAAAAATTCAAAGGGTGTAACTACATCAAAACAAAAGTTGAAGGGGTTAACTAACTTACGCAAATGACTATAAAGATTCACAACAATTTGTCAAACATTTTTAACGATGATGACACTAAAAAAATCTTGAATCTCTCACTTGTTCCAGTTCACCATCCACAATATCGATATAAATGAGTAATGTTTCAACTTAATCAACGTAAAAATATAAACCGAAACTAATACGATAAATAAATTGAAAACCATTTACTAATACGAATATCAAATACTTTTAATTTGGTGAAAAATGGTCAAATTACCAAACTATACATTTATATTATACTAATTAGTAACTTTGAGTTGTTTTGGTGGTTGTACTATATGAATTAAAGGTTGTACATGTTTTTTGTTTATTTTTTTATTTCTTTTGTTTTTTTAAATCCAATATTTATACGTCTTTTATAATTTAACTCCTACAATTTTTCACTTTTAACTTCATTTACAAAATTTTTATATACATTTCACTCTAAATTTTAAAAGATAATAAGTCATAATGTTCATGTGTGGTTCAACGTTGTTACGTATATTTTTTTCTACTTAACAGTCTGGTTGCAACGTTCGGATCCTAGATCGACTTAGCTATTATTTTAAAGTTTTACGTTTCACAAGCATGGTTCAGTGTTTTAATATCTATTTTTCATTCGGTTTTTTTTTTCATTTTTATTTTTGCTAATACGAGTTTTGCTAATGTTGGCGGTCGTTAATGGTGGTGTGACATTGATGCTATTTGCCATAATTTTACGCCCCCGTCGTAAAGCGGAGAGCTTAATACTAGTTTCTTATAGTTACCAACTTACAAGTATCATACCACCTATATTTTAAATATTTTTCTCTCTTGGGTAACTTTATTTAACCATGTAACCAATTATTTATGATACTCATTGATGCATAACAGTACACAATGAAGATCATTCAAAATGATTGAACACCAAGTCAGACACTACATTAATATTACCCCACTGTCATAATGTTAAAGTTAATAATTTTTTTATTGTGTGATAATCTACAACACTATCTAATCCGGAGGGCATTAATTTAGTGGTTAGTGAAACGCTCATAAGCAACCAGAGCGTGACAATTGTATTAACTAAACGAGCCGAACGAACACGAATATCGGTATGTTCATGTTTGTTTATTTAATTTTAACCAAGCATGAACACGAATACGAACACATAATCGAATATAATTTGTTGTTTATGTTCGTTCATTAAGAAAAAAATGTTCGTTAAAAAGCTAAACGAACAGTTCATGAACGTAAACAAACACAAATGAACATAATTTATAAACATAAATGAACACAAACAAACATTTATGAACACAAAACACACAAATCTAACACCTCATAATTTATCTAAAAACACATGTAAATTAATGGTTTGGATATACATTATTCAACCAAAAATATGATTTTAACAAAAAAAACCACAATTATCAAGAAATCATCCATAATAACTTATTAAAAAAACATAAATAAATATGTACATGAAGTTTTGTTTTGATACATAAATGAACAAACGTAAACAAACTTAAATAAACAAACGTTCATGAGTGAACATAAACGAATATTCATGAACATAAATGAACGAACAAAAATGTGTTCATGTTCGTTCATTTAAATAAATGAACAAAACTTTTTGTTCGAGATTATTCATTTAACAAAATGAACAAGCATAAACGAACTTTCCGTCAAATAGTTCATAAATAGTTCATGGGCGCTTTATTTTTGCATATTATTGAAAATCATAAAAACTTCAAATGAACATAACTTTTAATTTTGATTTTAATACACACTTGATTTTATTTATTTGTGTTATTATACAAATCAAAATTGTGATATCCGGTAAATTTCCGTTATCCAACTCCGTTAGTTCCGCTAAGTTTTGCATACACGTGTCGTGAGCACACACTAGTTGTCGTTTAACGTTGGTGACGTAATAATAATTAATCATGTTAAATGGGTGGTAATCTAATTGTTAATGTGATTATGATGTTGTGTTTACGTGTTTATATGTTTTAAATGTTTATTAAGAAAGTTTATCGCGTAACGTGGAAACGTGTTTATTTATTCGTATATCTTGTGTTTTTGTAGAGATAAAATATATAATGAAAATTATTATTTTATATCTTTATATTTTCAAGTTAAAAACTTAACACAAAGAGTTTAAAGGCTAACTTTTCATAAAATGCAAAACACAAGGGTTTAAAGTGTAATTATGTAATATTAAATAA
>BJCM01083981.1:0-13007 GCA_018326385.1 Flaveria bidentis
TATATATATATATATATATAAAGAGAGAGAGAGAGAGAGAAATATTATTTTCCATTTAGTCACTAAGTTTTAAACAATAATAACCTTTACAAGAAAATCCTCCTGGAAATTAAGTAACTTTCCAGGAACAAATATTATTTTAAGTAGCTTTAGTTTAATACTTGAAAAACTTATTTATTATTATGTGATTTTTTTAAAATAATGGACTCGTTAAAGGAAGAACACTTTAGTTTAATAATCTGCTAAAATTTGATAAAGTGAGATTCAACCTTTTTTTAAAAATTACCATATTGTTTTGACTAAATTTAAAGTTAACAAGGTATTATTTTAGACGTTTTTAAATTTTAAGGTAATGTACATTCTAGATAAGTTTGAACCTTTAATGTATAAAATTAGTTTAATAGTTTATTAACATAATTTTTATAAGTTGTTGAGACTTTTGAGATTAAAATACTAAAATTCAGTCGGGGGAACTTTTTTTTTTGTTTTTTGAAAAAAGAACATATATTGATATTTTATGGTAGCGTCCTTACTAAGTAGAATGGAAGACTGCTTTAATCATGTAAATCTATTTGATTGGAGTTATTCCTTACAGAACATTTTATTTCTCTTTCTAGAATTATTGTAAATAAACTAAAAAATATTTAGATGGTGCATGAAGCAACCTTAATATATGAGGATGGTCAATACTCGTGCATCAACCGTAATTAAAAAGACACAATAATTAAAACATCAACAATATATGTAATTATTAAATTAACAATAATTCACCGAACTTTGATGAGTCTGTTTTAGTAATCAATAAATCATATCATTATTACTCTGATTTATTTTGTCATTTGTTTATTTTCACCAAATTTCGCACCAACCATGACAGGGGCTCTATATCGGCTATAGTCGGTCTTTAAAAGGCATACTAAAGGATACCAAACTAAATTATATAACAAATGAAAATAATACCATTATTCTGTAAGACTTATTTAACATCTTTTAATTAGATTACTTTTTATTTACAATTTAATCTACTTATAATTCTACATATGTGTTTACTACATGATTTTATATAATTAAAAGAGTATTAAGGACGCAACCCAGACTATTTAAATTAGATTTGACCAATAATATATTAACATCTTATTATTACATGAATTCACTTAAAATTATCTAAAAGTGATAGGAATAAAACCCAAAGATCCAAAAAAACTACCTGAATTATCCACTCTCCGATAGACTTCGGCTTGGGTTCACAACCCGAATTGTAGCAAGTGGCGGGAGGTTATAGGGGTCGGGGGCCACCGCCTCCCCTTTTTTTTCGCCGGTAGTGTAAATATTTTGTTCGATAGTATAAATGTTTTTTATGTATATAAAGTTTGTCACCTTAAAAAAATTTAATTTCACCTCAATCTCCTATTAAATGCTTAAACTTCACCACTTATTATAATATCAGAGATTCAGACTGCCATCCGACCCGAATTACCACGTGTGTAGCCCCAAGTATCCTAGGAACGACACACCATTTCACACGTTATAGTACTGATAAGTCAAAACCCATTTGGTACACCAACCAATAGTATATTTAAACGTTATTAACGTTAATATGTCACTTCCCCCTCAAATAATTGTATATATTTATCCTTTACAAAGACGAAAGTAAACGAAAACCAATTGTTTGAACTTTTTATTTATGGGGCTAGCTCACGTCCTTATATAAAGGGTTTTTTGACGATTAAATGTTGAATTAATAAGATGTCTGAATCATTAAGTGTTGAACCATTATAAAATCTGAACTATTAAGAGTTATTATATCGTTTAACTATTCAAAAGTAAATGTCTGACCAATTCAGATAATATGTTTTAACTATTCAGCATTAGACTTTTTAACCATTTAACATTAGTATAATGCTTAACCATTTAGAGATAAATGTCTTAATCATTCAAATATATGCTCGCGAAATAAAAAATCATTAAATACTGAATAATTCAGACATCTGAAACATTAAAAGACTGTCAAACATGTTTCCGGACGCCCGCGCCTATATATGTGTATATGTGTATATGTGTATATGTGTATATGTATATATATGTATATGCGTGGACCATTTTATCACAACGCGGTTTCAGTGGGTCCCATCTTCCTTTTCGTCCACACCCACATCTCCACTTTCTGTTGCAGTTGCATCAGAGGCAGAAGCTTTCACCATCACTCACCGTCGTACTCCCACCGCCGACCCATACGTCGGTTCACTCGTTACGTGTGATCTGATCACACACTGTATGTTTGCCTTCTTATCGTTTATCTTACTTCACCTCACGTCATCTATTGTTTGTTTATGGTGTGATCAATGATCATCACCACAACGGTAGAGAAAAAAGTAATAGTTGAAACTGCTGCTGGTGGTGTTAGGAGTTATGTCGCAGAAGAAGGCGTCGCCTCCGCCGGAGGAACCTTCGCCGTCGTCGTCGTCGTCCGACGCCGGTCGCCGCCGTAAACGGCCTTCTTTCAGAAAGTAAGTCGGTTGTATTGCTTACGGACTTACGATTCCTTTTTATTGTTAATTTCGCGTTTTTTGTTTCTTTTGATGCCCTAGGTTGATTAATTGGAGCAGAATTAGGAAGTTACTACGTCTGCTTGTTGTTCTGTTACAGTCTCGAGTTGTCATCTAGGAATTTACGGTTTTATCGGTTTGTTTTCACTCGAAGAGTTGGTCGTAAGTCAAAATGCGTCCTGAGTTGTCATCTAGGAAGTTACTACGTCTGCTTGTTATTCTGTATCAGGATGCGGCGGGCAACTCGTCGGGTGAACACAAAACCGTGACATCAAACTGCAAAATAGATTTACTGTGTTAGTGATTGATGGGCATACTTTTTTTTTTTTGAAAAAAATTCTGCAGGATTTAGGAGTTATTAGTGTAGCTTGTTAATTGATATCGTGCTGACTGCTAGTGTGTTGTGGACTAACTTTTAGATTGAATAGTTGAGTTTAGGAGTAACTGGTGTTGCTTGTTGATTTGTGTCGTGTTAGTGTGTGATGTGGTAAAATCTATTTTCTTTTAAGTTGATGTTATTATGTTGATTGAGATTGTAGCAGAGTATAGGGGTCGCCATTGTTGCTTGTTAAGTTGCATTGTGTTACTGTTCTTACCTTTCTGTTTCTGATATGCAGTGTGGTGCATGAGGTGATAAATTTCACAAGATTCAACAAGTATATGGAGCCCTTGGTTCGCAAAGTTGTATGTGAAAGCTTTGTTTATTCTTGTTATATGCTTATCTGTTTGCGTGGATGGTAATTGGTTGTTACATGGTCTAAAACATGGGATTAGTGGTTGCTTATGTAAATGGATTCTTGGAATCTAAATTTAAGGTGAATAAGTGTAGAAGAAGATCAATTAACGGTGTGATTAGTTAAAAAGCAAAGAATGGAATTGAAATGGAAAGAGGATTAAATTGTATCATGTAGGAAACTCAATCAGATTTGACCAATAGGATTGTTCCAATCTGAAGATTATTTGCTAGTAGGTGGAAAGAGTGGTTTAGGATATAACTTGATTTTTAGTTTTGTGGTTACTATGAGATCCTGTATTGAATGCCTTTTAACCCTGTTTGCACCCTTACAAGTATACAATGAATGCTCTCTAAATATATTACTGTAAAAGCATTTGTAGTTGCTGCTTTTTTTTTTGTAAACTCAAATGTTATATTGGATTTAGGTGAAGGAGGAAGTTGAATCAGCGATGGAAAAACATATAGCTTCCATGAACTGGTAAGGTGTTTTGGGAAAATTTCAATATATATGTCTAAAATTCAAAATCTTATAGTTCTGAAGTTCATAATATCCAAATTACCCATTCCATAGTAATAAAATGAAGCCAACTACTTATAGTGCACAGTTTCATCGAGTAAATGAAGAGAAAGTTATGATTTGAGAACTTGAGATGAATCACTAATGATGCTTTTCTTATTTGAATATTACTGAATCAGACTGTTATGAGTAAATGATTTAACTTCTATGAAATGGGTAGATATGACCTTTTTAGTGTTTTAAAGGTAAAACAATATTATGACAGTCAAAATTAAATACAGGAAATTCTGAACTTTTTGAAGGACATGCATGAAATTAAGCCATATTTTTTATTATACATAAAGGATAATCATGGTTAAGGCCACTATGTACTCTATACATAGGGATTATAGATACAAGGAGGAATCTCCTGTACCAAGAAGGCTGCAGTTACAGTTCCTAAGCAGTCTATCTCTCCCAGTTTTTACTGGGACACGTATTGAAGGAGGAGACTGTAATACTTTAAAAGTAGCTTTGATTGATGCTTGTACTGGAAAAACAGTTTCATATGGAACCGAATCATCAGCAGCAGTGGAAATAGTGGTTCTTGAAGGCGATTTTGATAGCAATGATGATAACAATTGGACGCTTGAAGAGTTCACTAACAATATTGTTAGACACAGACAAGGGAAAAGAAATCTTCTTGCTGGGAATGCAGTTTTGAATCTGAAAGAAGGTATTGGTCTTGTGGGTGATCTTTCCTTTACTGATAATTCCAGCTGGACAAGGAGCCGCAAGTTCAGGTTGGGAGCACAGGTGTTAGATAAATGTGATGGAGAGCGAGTGAGAGAAGCGAAATCAGAATCTTTTGTTGTCAGGGATCATCGTGGTGAATGTGAGTATGTGTTATATTTCATTATTTGTTATTTATTCACAAGTGCTCAGTATTTCCCCCTCTAGCATTATTAGAGGTTGTTAGTATTTTTCTGCACTTGTACATATCGTTCATGTGGCCGTATCAGACTGCTTAGAGGTTTTGAACAACATCTATGGGTTACCTTAAAGGGTGATGAGATAATATATCATAAATTTGACTGTGCAACTGTTCGAGTAGAATCCAATATACATTTTTCTGGTTTCTAGTGTACAAAAAGCATCACCCACCGTATCTGTCTGATGAGGTATGGAGACTTGAAAAAATTGGGAAAGATGGAGCTTTCCATAAACGACTGAATAAGGAAAAGATAATGACAGTCAAAGATTTTTTGGCTCTTTCCTACCTGGACCCTGCAAAGCTTCGAAATGTAAGATGCTGCTGCCTTTCTTATTTTTCTCTAATTTTTGTCAAAAACAAGATATATAGATATTGCAATCAAGAAATTCCCACCGGTGATACACTTGAGTTGGAGAAATTACAAAAACAAATAACATTGAAGCACCTGACCACTTTCATGTGTACCTTGTCTATAAAGTTGGCTCGGGTGGGATATCCCTAGTACAAAAAAAAAGTCCAGTTATATGTTTGACATACTTGTCTTCAGCCAGTGTACAATAATATCTCAAATGCTCATGCAGATCATATATGCATTTCCTTGTTTATATCTTGGTTTTAAAAAGCGCGCCTGAGGCGTGCCTAGGCGCAAGGCGACCCTTGAGGCGAGGGTGTGGGCTTTTTGTAACACAAGGCGCATACTGTACAAGAAGCGCAAGAAAAGCGTGATTTTTGGGGAAAAATCCCCCTGAGGCGCGCTCTTCTTGTACAGGGGGTGTTTTTTTTTGCTTCAAAGTGCTATAAATGTTGCTTAATAAGTTATACATACATGTAATTCATACATTAAAGCATATATATACATTATTTATAGCTATATTTTGGGTGGGGAGGCTAAAAACCTATAGGGATATATTAAAAAAATTATATAAACACTTAGCGCTTTGCGTACAAAAAGCCCTCCGCTTTTGCGCTTTGGTTTTAGACCTTGTCGCCTCGGTGCGCTTCTTGCTTTTTAAAACCAAGGTTTATATATATATATATTAATAATTGATGTATACCTTGATGCATGAAGACTGGAACTTGTATGTGGGATTTTCGACCCATTTACATTAAAAAAATAGGTTAATTTGGGCTATTTTACCTCCATGGAGTTTGAAAAATTAACTTAAAATGAAAGAGTTCAAAGGGATTGAATGGCCCAAGGGGGTCTAAAGTAGTCCATACTGTATATTGATGCCTACGACTCCCTAAATTGCGTTATTAAAATCAAATCGTTATATCAATAGCATCATAAGTTTTGTGACACAGTAAATATGTTAGCCATGAAAAAAATTCGTAAAAAACAGGTTTGGGTGGGTCGACCTGATCTGACCAGTTTTAATTTGCTTAAAACGTGACCCTTTACCCAATCTGATAATATAGCCACCTCTACTGAAATTGTTTATAATGAGCACCTCAGATCCTTGGGTCGGGTATGTCTACTAAAATGTGGGAAGCCGTAGTGGAGCATGCTAGGAGATGTATGGTTGATGATAAGAAGTTGTATCTGTACTGTCCTCCATCTCTCAACAGAGACAGTGTTATTTTTAACGTTGTGGGCCAAGTCCTTGGTGTTCTATCAGACCGCAAATACGTTGTTGCTGACAACCTCTCTGAACTTGAAATGGTGAGTTTTGTCTATTGCTCCGAATTTACTTATATCTCTTTCTGACTCCGCCAATAAAACAAAGTACGAGACAACGCTCAAGAAATTAGTTAATTTCAGTTAACTTTTAGTAGTCATTTTCCTTTTATATAAATGTGTTTTCCGTGTTAATGTAAGGTGAAGTATAAGAAAAGATATCGACACTTTACTATCCGTTTTAGCAGCTAAGGTGTTGTAACTTAGCTGCTATAATGGGTAATGAAGTGGATAATACATTGCATTCTTTTGTAGTTTGCTTTATAACATAATCACCAACTCACATATGGAATTGCATGTTCAGGATGAAGCACATAAAATGGTGATATCTGCTTTTCAACATCCAGAAGAAATAGTTTCTTATGATGATGAAGCTTCTCTTAGAACAGGTACCTGCTCTATTTCTGAAGATATATACCCTCTAAATCCCCAACTCATAGCAGGAGAACCCGAAGGCAGCAAAATAAGCACCTCCCACAAAAAAGGTCGTTTTGATTACCCACATATGAGTGCATTATCTCCAGATGTTAATGTTATGCCAACCATATTTTCTATGGGGGACGTTGATAGCTTAGATGAATACGGGCTAAATAGCATGGAGACTGATGAACTTAGATTTGATCACAATCAGTCATTGAACTTACCTGATGACGCCATGATTTGCGACTCCGAGTCACTAAAGGGTCATGATGATGAGAGTATCCAGTATTTTGGTACATCATCTTCTTCACAGGTGGATTTGCAGCATGCAGTTGATGAGTTTTTGTTTCCCCATCCGGCCATTGATAAAGCTCAAAGGAGATGGAAGCTCGTGTCTAGTGTCCTTAAATGGTTTTCTCTTATGCTAAAGGTACGAAGAGACACATCATGAAGTGCATGAACCCAGGATGAAAACTTGGGTTGTGCAGCTTCTGCTGCCCGATTTAAACATTGTGTGCAGTTTTAGATTGTAAAAATGTTCAAAACTTTTAAGGAAAAGTGTGCATAAAAACTAGTAATTTTGTAAGATGAGTAGTAGGGGTACCTATGTACTCCGGTCGTTAATAAAAGATAAATAAAGTTTGCACAAGTTAACTGTTGATGCTTAGCAGAACCCGAGTCTGACTGATATGTATTGGGTTCAGGTTGTGTGTGGTCGAGATGGGGTCGTGGTTATAGAACCTGAGCTCGACTACCTTCTATTTAATTCATGTTTTCCGGTTCCAATACTCTGATTAACAGAGATTGAGCTTGACTAACGTCCTTTGGGTTAGAGTCATTGTTTCGGGGACTGACCACAACTTGGCCTTATAATCAACATTTGTTGCATATTAACCATCTGCTTAAATAAATCATGCTATAAAGTCGGCCCTTATAACAGAGGCATGATCTAGTACTTTAAATATAGTGTTCCTTTCCTGTTGAAGCTGTTATGTAGTTGTGAACCAAGTTGTTAATGACGGTATGAGCAAATGCCCATAGGATTTTTTTGGCTATTTTCTACTTTGGAGACTCAAATTATGATAATGGTGGTCTGTTGATAGCGTTTGGAAAGGCTGGACCACCCCACGGAGAATCTTTTTTCATGTGGTCTTGTAGTCTAGTGACATTGATGATTATACTATACAAATAAGATGTGTTTAAATGTATAAATACAAAAATTAAACGGCAATTTAAAAGTGCAAATATTGTTTAAAAAAAAAGTAACATCCACAAATGTCACAGAATCTCATATATTTATTGTTATGAAAAAGTTCTGTAATTGAGTATATTGAATTGTAAGTGAGTATATTGGATTATTATTTTTATCAAGTAATTGGAAAAGAAGACTTTATACAATAAAAATACTTTGCAAACCAATAAGACAAAATACATTTCAACTAGCTCAGACAAGTAATCTTCAAACTAGATTTAAAATATAAAACAATCTAAAACCTAATACCATAACATACTATTACTTAAAAACAAAGGTTGGTGGGGTTTTCACCGGTCTGTCACGTGTCACAATATGATTGGTGAATTTTATTTTCCGAAGTCGTGCATTGTTAAATATGTATAATTCTAAAGGAAGCTCAAAGTTTATGGGTAGAGGGGATGGTTAAAGCTCTTTGCATTCTGCACGGTGCACAAACTCGCATACATTGACTTTTTAAATTACTTTTTTTTAAATGATTTGGTTGTAACTTCTATATATGTTGTACTGCTTAAAACCAATCTGATATCGTACTCATTTGTTTTCTTTTATATATTAAATACTTTCGTGTCAACATCACAACACGTACCATGAAAGTTCGCAAATTTACACTAAATCACGTTAATGTAATCGTACGACCTTGCCGCAACACGGAAGTCTGAATTTCTCGTTACCATCTTAATTACGACCATTACTCTGGTGCTTACAATTCGATTTGAAACCGTCAAATCATGCAATCCAATCATCGGCTTAGTTTTGAGATTACTTCTTTTTAGAAATTTTTAATCATCTTGGGAATTCTCAAACCATACCAAAAGGTTTGGTTTATAGTTATGCTTGATACCGGCCGAAGAGTATCTAACTATTATAATTTTTTTTTATATTTTACTTGAATCTTTAGGTATTTAAAATTAAGCTACACATATGATTACACTTTGCTTAACAACACAATGCATCTTTCAAGTTGTAGTTGTGTAGCATTATCACTTCTTAATTTTCATCGTATTTTTATTACAAATGCTCAATAAGTTCAAACTTTGAAATCAAACCAAAGCAAAGTTAGTTTAGTTTGGTTTGGTTTGATTTGCTTCGCTTCTGTACTATTTTCAGTGGTTTTGGTTGATTTAAAATAATCAAAACCGGTTCAACTTAACGATTTAAATTTTAACCAACCGAGTGTATACATGATCTCTAGTAAAATGTTAAATATAAAAAAGTACAAGGACCATATGAAAACATTATTCAGAGTTGGATCAACTTTCGTCTACACATCTTCAACGTCCGTAACCCTTGCAGAAGCAAAAATGGCTTCCTTCTTCAAACGTACCACCTTCTTTAGCCTTCGTGCTCATTTGCAGGTATCAATCTCTCTACATATGTATTTTCACCCTTGTGTATGCAACTTTCTGGGGTGTGTTTTTAATTGATTATTTGATTTTGATTCAGGTGGCGGAGGGTTTGATGTTTCAATCCAGACGTCAGATTCATGTAGAGCCTGGGGCTCGAGAGAAAGCTGTAAGTGATGATTTGATTTCTGTCTGGTGTTGATTTGTAATCGATCAGTTGCGGTGTTGATTGCATGTGTGTGGATAGGTTACGATCAGGGTGTTGATGCTAAGTTCCTGGAATTGTGTCCAATTTTAAGTATTTAACGTCTTTTATTTTACTGAATTTTAATTTCTTGTGCCATCGAATTAGGAGCCCTAATTTATCTTTATGATTCTCATACATTTCCAGTCGTTTGCCTACTTTGCATACTTGAAAGTTCTTGAAAGTGATGGTCAACTCTTCAAGTTTGTATTCTCATTTCAGAGAGGAAGTGTTCGAACTGTCATTTTTCGTTATTTTTGGGCACAATATTGTTCGACCAAGTATAACCAGTATTGCTCTAGAATGTTACTTCTTTCTAACAAGGTAGCTAACACACAAGATGCACTGAAGTATAATACATCAAATAACCAAAGTTTTGAGAAAAATGGTTAGTAAAAAGGCTAGCTAACTACAGAAGTACAGGCTTTGGTGGCCAAAGTTCAATGAACATTACTTGCTGTGCTAGTTTATATATTTATTGACGAGGTGTAGTTGGAGTGGTTCTTGAATTAATAGAAGTTTAGAGGGGGTGCAATGAGTAACGAGTTCTTCTCTCCATGTCCAGTCATGGCAAGCTACATATTACTAGCAAAATCACAAGTCCCTATAGGCCTATATACCATTATTTTATTTTCTTGCTTATTTTGCTACAATCCATATAGGCGTAAATGATTATAAGGAATCCTTCCATATTTCTTGGCAATCACAACTCTTTTAATTTTAAAATCGTTAGGTTTATATTACATTGTTGCCGCAGCATTTGAGATTAGTGTCTGCAGAGGAAACTTTCAAGTTTGAGTCTGTGTATCTTCTCAGGAAATGTTTGTTTGATTAAATTGAGGTTCTGTGTTTGGACCATACAGCTACTGAACACACCGTCTGCCATTCTTACTAAATCTCAAGATTGAATTGGTAGTTGTACAATTGAACACGGTATGGGTAGGAGTCAAGTGGAACATAGAATTGTTTGTAGTCAAATTGAACATAGAACTGTTTATTGACAAGTTTGTGGGTATGTGATTTTTGTATTTCATTCAAAAGGGGGAACACGAGACCTATAAAGAAAGGGGAATACGGATCAATTTTTTTAGATTTTGATGCATTAGTAGGATTCATTCTTTTCCTCTCCACAGATACCGAGATCTATCCTTAGATAGACGCACTAGAAAGTTGAACAGGAAAGTTGAGACTAAAGTTGAGACTGGGTTGTTCATGAGGCTAGTTCAGGAATGAAGGTTTTCTAGTTTCAATCTATCAATACCGTTTAGCCCTCACTCGCCAACGAATTACATGGTTTACTTCATGACCATGATTACATGATCAACACAAATAGCTCGAGTTCCATCCATGCCACTTCCAACCCGCAAGCCTTCACTGCCACAGCTGTTGTCACTCCCTCACCCGCAAGCCTTCAATCCATTCAATCTCAACTAAGCAACTTGCAATTGTTAGCTAGTCAACTCGGGTACCAGCTTCAACTTGTTGTTCCTCACCTACAGGCCAATTACTCTTCTCGTTCTTTCAACAACAACCGAGGTAACTGTCGTGGACAATTTCGAGGCTCCTCACTTGGTAATTTCTCCTCCAACCGATCTCGGGACAATCGTGACAATAGTTCTAGCAAAATGTTTTCTTGGGCATCAACTCACAACATGGTTCATGGTCATTGCAATCGATGTGGTATTGGCCACGTGCCATCTCAATGCCCCAATCAAAACTCCTCCTCTCGGGAGCCTACACATGCCAATTTCACAACCTTTTCGGATGCAGCATCAACATCAGAATCCACTTGGTTCCCTGACACGGGAGCTAACAGCCACACAACTCCTAATTTATCAAGCCTTGACAATTCTGAAGTTTATCATGGTAACGACTCACTCCATATTGGTAATGGTAACCCTCTTCCCATTTTTCATATTGGCTCATCCAAGTTTGTCTCACCTAACAAAACCTTTAATCTTTCCAATATTCTTCACGTTCCGAGCATTAAAAAGAACCTCTTATCTGTTCAACAATTTTGCCTTGAAAACAATGTTTTCTTTGAATTTCACTCTTCTTTTTTTGTTGTGAAGGACGAGTCTACACACACCACCCTCCTCATGGGTCCAAATGAGGATGGTCTCTACTCTCTTCGACTTCCTCGGCTTCAGTCTCTTCCAAAGCTCGCCTTCACCACCACCAAAGCATCATCCACAATCAACGCCTTGGCCACCCACATCAACGTGTCTTTCATACTATTGTTTCTAGTTTTTCATTACCTGTTTCTACAAAAATAAATTCCTCTTTATGTACTTCATGCCAATTAGGCAAATCATCTAAACTTTCATCGTCATCTTCAAATTTTAGAAGCAATAATATTTTAGATTTGATATATTTTGATGTTTGGGGGCCCTCCCCCACTTTATCTATTAATGGTCATCGGTTCTTTATGTTATGTGTAGATCATCATTCTCGTTTCATGTGGTTCTTCCCTTTAACACACAAATCGGATGTTTACTCCACCTTTCAAAACTTTGTAAAAATGGTTGAAAGACAATTTAATACCAAACTAAAAAGTGTCCAAACCGACTGGGGAGGGGAATTTCGCAACCTCTCAAGTCTCACCTTTCTTCACCTCTCTTGGCATTATCCATCGACGTTCTTGTCCTTACACTAGTGCACAAAATGGCTTTGTTGAACGTCGTCACCGTCACGTTGTCGAAACGGGTCTTACTCTACTTGCCCAATCCAACCTTCCATGACGTTTATGGAATTTTGCTTTTGAAACTGCAGTCTACTTAATCAACCGACTTCCCTCTCGTGTCTCATCTAACAAATCCCCTTTTCACACTCTCTTCAACCGAAAGCCTGATTATACCTTTCTACGTGTCTTCAGTTATCAATGTTTTCCCTATCTCCGTCCCTATAACCGTCACAAAATGGATTTCCGTTTGACACCATGTGTCTTCCTCAGCTACAGTCCATACCATCATGGCTACCGATGTTATGACATTACCACCGAACGCATTTATATTTCCCGGCATGTTCGCTTCAACGAACATGTCTTCCCATTCCAAACTCCACCCTCCCCCACTCAACCCACCTCCAATCCATCCCCATATGTGTCCATCTTTCCAGATCCACCTCCCATTTTTCCAACGGAAACCTCCACCCCTACTCCCTCAACTGGAAACTCACCACTTATCCCATCCAAGAGCAACCACACACCTTCCCCTACCTCATCCTCCTCCCCATCCCCACTAACATCTCCCTCCTCACCACCACCCCCTCCTCACCACCACCCCCTCCCCCACCT
>BJCM01083982.1:0-16021 GCA_018326385.1 Flaveria bidentis
CAACTGATTTTTGGCTTTAATATTTTCAGATTTTTCATATTTGGCTTCAATATTTTCAGATTTTTCATATTTGGCTTCAATATTTGGCTTCAATTTTATCCAACTGATTTTCAAATTTTTCATATTTGGCTTCAATATTTGATCCAATATAATAAAATACTTATTGTACAAAAGAAAGTATGCATAAATTTTTAATTAGTAGATGTATATGTGTATGTAGATGTGTATGTATATGTATATGTGTATGTAGATGTGTATGTAGATCTATGCGTATGTAGATGTGTATGTATGTGTGTATGTAGATCTATGTGTATGTAGATGTGTATGTATATGGGTATGTAGATGTGTATGTATATGTGTAAATTATGTATGTAGTTGTGTATTATATGTGTATATTGTGTATGTAGATGTGTATGTAGATGTGTATGTAGATGTGTATATTGATGTATATGTGTATGTAGATGTGTATTTTTATCATTCAGCTGAGTGAGTCAGATACTAAATCAATCAGCCAAGTTTCAGTCAGATGCAGACTCAGTCAGAACTTCTTACTGGGTCAGCTTCTGACTCAATCAGATCTTACTCAGTTAACGCAATCAAACAGCTATTAGTTTTTAAGTATTCACATTGAATTTAGTTGAACTGTCATCCCACAAAGGAAGAAAGTGAACAAAAAATATAAAATAGTTATTACGAAAATTGAATATATATATATAAATGAGATGAGAAATTTTTTATGCTTTAAAATCTACTTTATACTATAAAAAACTTTCAAGGAGTGACAATTGACATCTATTCTTTTCTAGTAAAAGCATTCACAATTGATCACCATCCTCATCTTTATAATTACATTAAAAATTAATATTTTTTTTAAATTAAATAATATTATTTCATACATTTATCATTATTTTTAAAAATATTAAAAAAATTACGAGGGTTGTATAGTGTTTTATCAAATATGAAGAAACACAGTACAACCCCCATAATTTATTTATCTTTATCACTCACATCCATCTCCTATCGTATATAACACCCACTCACATAAAAATAGGGAACGGGCTGTGAATTCTTTTAAAGACTTAAGTTTGATTCATACTTTTACTAATTTCTATGATAAACACCTCATCAAATATCAGTACCGTATTGACAAATCTTTTGAGTTTAATGTGAAGTTCTCTTGAAAAAAATGTTAGAGAAGGAGAACGAAAACTTAATAAACTATGTACCTATTATCAGGGTTTTAAGAATTGAACTGGACCAGCACGTTGTTTGGGAAAAGGTTGGGTCATGTTTGTTTAGATTGTTGTCATTTGAACCAGAGTTATATGTTGAACCAGTAAATTAGTTGAATCAATCCTGGTAGTTGGATCAAATTTTAAACTATTATTAATTGTTTTCTTTCTCGACATGTTATAATTTTACCAATTTAATACTATAGAATTTATTTTTTATTTTCTGAAGCATTTATATTTTATTAAAAGTACAAATTCATTCAAAAACAAATAGTATTCATATATTTTATTACAAATCATATACAAGTAATATTTTGATATCACTATTATTTATAATGATTTCAATTTGACTACTACAACCGATCTAACCAGTAAACGTTTAAGAGAGTCATATTGTTAGGGAATTGGATCCTAGTATTAAGACACATATCATTATAAATCGACACCCTCTATACGTCTTTGTATTGACCTATATGAGGCGTATATGGTTGAACATACTGAAAACAATAAACTTTTAAGGGGGGGGGGGACTGTCAGATGATTATACATTTCATATAGCCATATACGACCCTTTATACAACATATATAGGTTTACACGATGCGTATAAAAAAATTTGACATTGACTATGAGAAAAATTCAGGAGATGTCAAATGGGTCATACGTCCCATATAAAGTTATATGTCCCCCTATACGACGTGCATAAAATTAGGGATGGCTATGGGGCGGTTTGGGATGGGTTTAGGTAATCCAAACTCCATATCTGGTTAGAAAAGTATGTTGCATACCTGGCCTAAAACATGTCGGAGGTATTTGCCCGTCAGGTATCACGCATACCTGTGGGTAATTGCGTATACATATTTATTTCATGAATAATTCCCGTTGGGTATTCCCTCTGCCTCTTCAACATTTCAGTCGAATCTCTTTGTCGTTATCTTTTTCGACTAAATCTATTTTCTAATGTCTTCCTAACTCTCTTTGATAGAAGTTAGGATTTGAAGAAAAATCAAAAGTCTAATTGTCGAATTGTTTGAATAAGACATTAATCGATAAAAAGGAATATTAGAATTAAAAATATAATATATTGGAATTAAAAACATAATATATTAATAATATAATATGTTTAAAATGAATAAAAAATATAATATATTTCATATAACAAAAGAACAACCAATAATTATTTTATGTATATAATCGGGTAGGTAAACGGGGCGGGTAAACACATTTATAATGTAATCTCATATCCATCCTAAACTTGCGAAAATTATAAAAAAAATTCTCATGTCCAGTCTCATATCCGTTTACTCGACACCATACTCGTCTTAAATGTGTTGGGTTTATGCATTCCCGTTAGATTCGAGTTTAATTACCATCTCTGCAAAAAACTATACAAACCCAAACAAAAATATAGAAATATTGAAAGCATTTACAGTTTATTTCTTAAAATATGTGAGTGAAAGTTTTTAAAGTATATGGAATGATTTAAATGGTTGTGAGTGAAGGGAAGATAAAATGTTATTGTTTATTTGTAAATTTAAGAATTTACTGTTCAAAATATTTTAAAAGTAGTTGTAAGTAGAGAAAAAAAATAAAAAAATAATATATTGTTTAACTGAAAAAAAAATATAAATTTTAATTTTAATTATAAAGATAAAAATAAGAAGTGCACTACGATTTTTGTTAGAAATAGTAAAATCATTTAAAAAGATTTAGCATCCCCTACACTATGTGCTGTCAAATTGGAATAAAAAATTCTCCATTCACCCACTTGTGTTGTCTTGTGTTGTATGCCGTCATATTAACTTAACAGTAACAACACCCTCTCTTCCTCATCCTCTCCACCTTCTCATTCCTCCATCTGAACCCCCAATTTCCCCAAATCAAAACCCTAATTTCCCACTCAAAACCCTAGGATTCACCTCAGTTCAATCCCACACACTCAAATCCCCAACGTAAGTCATGCTTCCAATCGGATTCCATCACTGAAATCGCTCGAATTTCACCATGGATGATCGGATCCCCATCCACCACCACCGGACTCACCGCATGTCCGACATCGTGTTCGAATGCGTGATTCCGTACATACACGACTCCCGTGATCGTCAATCCGTATCGCTGGTGTGCCGGAGATGGTACGATTTGGACTCGCAAACGCGAAAACACGTGACGATTGCGTTGTGCTACTCCTCCACGCCGGAGCAGCTGCACCGCAGGTTCCCGTATCTGGAGTCGTTGAAGCTGAAAGGGAAGCCTCGTGCGGCTATGTATAACCTGATTCCAGAGGATTGGGGTGGGTTCGTGAAGCCGTGGGTGGAGGAGATCGCCAGATCGTTTAGGTGCTTGAAGGTGGTTCACTTTCGGAGGATGATTGTTACTGATGAAGATCTGATGGTGCTTGCTCGTGGCCGTGGCCATGTTCTTCAGGTTCTGAAGCTTGATAAATGCTCAGGGTTTTCTACCGATGGGCTTCTGAGTGTTTGTCGTTCTTGCAGGTGTGTGATTCTCGCTTTTTTGGTGTTTGATTATACTTGTTTGTTTTCGGTTTGTGGGCTTGTGATTATTGTTGTTTGCTGTATGTTTTTATGTGTCGCAACATCTATACAGAAGTGACAGACTTGAAATAATATTGGGGTTAGATTGAGTGAGTTTTGGTAAAAATATCATATTTTTCTAAAGAAGAATTACGCATATTCCCTCTATCGTAAAAAAAAAGTTTACATATTTTTCAAAATACAAGTTTCAATAAATATATACAATGCTTTTTAAGCATGTTGTTAGAAAATACTTAATTACTATAAGTTTAGAAGAATATATGCAATTGTCCATTTTTTTAAAGATGAAAAAATATTAAATTACATTTGAAGTTTTCTATTATTTGTTGTAATTTTAGTCCACAATTTCGGCATTTGTGTAAGTTTGATATTAGTTTGAAACAAATTACGAAACTTTATTGAAACAAATGATAAATTTTCAAAACTGAAATTGATGATTTTAAAATTTTAGAGGAAAATAAATAGATTTATTAAACTTAAAAGAGAAAAATTATAATTTACTCATAATATTATTTTGAGTCGCTTACAATAATTGTTACGACTTTGTTAATAGAAAAATTGATATGTCCAGCGTCTAACTTATGTTATACAACCTTATCTCGTGTTATAAAAAAATCTAATCAAACATTTTTCTCTCAATATAATGTAGAAGTTCTAAAAAGTACCAAAAATATGTAGAAGCTCTAAATTTTAATATTTTGGGAGTGAGTAAATGCTATCGCACAAAGTTAAAAAAGAATTATTTACTTTGGATTTATGAATCAGGAGATAACATGTGTACGTATATTATTATAGACTTATATTGGTTTAGGTTAAAAAATATGGGAATGATGAAAATGCTCTTTAACTTTTTAAGAAAGACAACCATTTCAACGTATATTATTTTAACACCTCATTTGAATTTTAAATGAACCTATGGGTTATTGTCGTCATTTGATGTAGTTTTGGTCGAAAATGACTTGAATGACAAAAGATACATAACTAGATGACGTGCTTGAATTTTCCTACAGTACTTTCAAATAAATTTCTTCATTTTGCCTTTAAGACTAGGCCTAGAAGCAACTTATAAGATTGCTCCAAGTCGTTGGAAACAACCTTTTGCAAAACTTTTATATCGCGAAGCGATCCTGCTTTTTTATGGACATTGTATAAAATGTGAGCTAAGTTAAACATTAGATACACTATTCATCTTACATTTGCTACTGGATTTAACGCCTGACATAAAATTGATTGAAAATTTGTGCAACCATGTCTAATTATGAAGTTTGACATTAAAGCCAAAGATTGGTTTTCCGTCAGTAGTGATTATTGTTGGGTTATCTTGGTTTAATGACCGGTCCAAAAGGACCAGAATTAAAGATGGCTCATTGCACTGGTCCATGCCATCTGGCATGTCCTATTTAGAAAATAATTATTGAACCACTTCATCTTCAAATAAAACAAGGGAAATTAAAATTAAAAATTTATTGTTTGTACTAAGTTTTTTATTCAACTTGTGTTGCAGAAAAAAATATTTTATCGATGAAAACTTGAATAAATTCATAAAATAGTACATAGGCAGACACGTTTAACCATAAATATGTTACGAACAGCGAAAACCGCTTTATCACTCATACGTGACACATTATAATTGTATTTAGTTTGTAAAGTTGTTTTCTTTCTTTCTCATCTCTATTAGCTCTTATTGTCTCTCTTGATTCTCTTTTGTAATATATTCTTTCGTATAATTTTTAATGATATTCCCATGTGCATGAAATAAGAATCAGATATATACACGTATTTATAGAACGAGAGTGTGAATCTAGAAAATAAGAAAGTGGTTAATTATGCACTTTATAGAGATTGAATTGTTGTAAAATACTCGTAATACCCATTTCTATTTGTTTGATTACCACAGGTTAAGTTATATATATAAGTGTTAAAGTGGTTTCTTGTAATCTCAAATTCTCAACATATGTTTTTCTTGATTGAACGATCTTCTAGTAAATATAAAATAGATAAAAACTTTATTTATATAGGGGACCTGTTAATAAACCTTGGACATGTCTGTGATGGGAGAAGTCCACCATATAAGCCCATGGAACATTTAGATGAGACAAAAACCGATGCGACAACTGACGCATCATTGAAATATCCATTTGTGAATAGGTGAAGGACCATGAATGCACTTAGTACTTTAGCAAATATAGTTGTAAATATAGTTTTAGACTTTTGATCATTGATTAAATGTTAAACCACTGTTAATGCCAATAAAACCTAAATAATAGTGCGGGCTAAACCTTTATAGGAGCCTAAAGTGGAATCTTAAATTGGGTCCTTTTCGTGAAAAAAATATTTATGTTTAAGATCTTAACACTTGGGAATATGATAACACATTTTTTGTATATGATTTCTAAAAAACAAAATCACACATATTAGAGTTGAGTGACTTTTAGTGAAAAGAAAGCTCTATTAAGCATACAGGTTCTAGGGCTATAATGCTGAGTTGAGGACGTTCCATCGTATATTTACTCCTCGTCAAAACCTGAAAACAAAACAAAGTTAAACCTAAAAAACTAAGGGCCCTTTATACATGAGGGCCATGAGCGACGACTTATTTTTTATATACAGTTGGTTGCCTCTGCTGAAGTAACATGATCATGGACCCAATTATAAACCTTATACGTGTTCAAGATTGGAGAATAACTTGTTATAAGTTTTTAGACCTTGGACCATGACCAAATGTCTAAAGTATTCCTAATGTCGATAAACTTAAGAAATTCATGGACCAAATGTCTAAAGTATTCCTAAGCGTGTTCCTGATCGGAGAATAACTTGTTATAGCTTTTAGACTTGTGATGATCAAGTGTCTAAATTACCCTTTATGTTGATAAAACTTTAAGAAACTCATGGACCAATTTATAGACCTCAAGCATGTTCATGATCAGAGCATAACTAGCTATAAATTTTAGACTTGTGACTATTAGTCAATGTCTAAATAATCCATCAACCTTTATAATAGAAACTTATGGGTGTGTATCAACATCACCGTTTTATGGAGTCACAAGGACAAATAAGTAACTTAAGTGATATCAGGACATCGTGGTGATTAATGGTTTATTCCTCTCACCAACTGGTGATTCAAACCCTGCAGTGTGCGGGTTTGGTGGTGTTAGGGGTAGTTAATAGCAGATGTTACCACCTAAGAAAGTATGAAGTTGAAATGCTTTCTATAGGAAACACTGCAATTTCCTGGAGACACCTCACACAGAAGATTTTGTATTGCTCTTAGATGTTAAAGCTATGGTATTATGTCATTTCAGGAATTTAAAAACTTTATTTTTTGAAGAAAGCCAAGTAACCGAAAAGGATGGAGAGTGGCTACACGAGCTTGCTTTGAACAACACTGTGCTTGAAACGTTAAACTTTTACATGACCGATATATCCAAAGCAAGTTTTGAAGATCTTCAACTCATAGCCAGACGATGCAAATCTTTGATTTCTGTCAAAATTAGTGAATGTGACAACTTGGACTTAGTTAGTTTCTTTCGCGATACTCCTTCGCTACAAGAATTTGGCGGGAGTTGGTTTCAAGATACAGCAGAGCACTATGGTAATGTAGTATACCCCCCAAAATTGTGTGGATTGGGTCTTAATTACATGGGTACTTATGAGGTACCAATTGTGTTTCCTGCTGCATCACGTCTTAAAAAACTAGATCTTTTATATGCCTTGCTTAACACGGAAGATCATTGTCTATTGCTTCAGCAGTGTCCTAATCTTGAAGTTCTTGAGGTACAATCTTTTTCATGTTTTTTGAGTTTTGAGTTTGTAGGTTATGATGAAAATGGCAAATATGTCACTATAAGTATGAGAATTGTCAACAAAATATAACATTTATAACCTTGTATTATCTTTGGTAAACAGGCAAGAAATGTGATTGGAGACCGAGGAATGGAAGTTCTTGCGAATTCTTGCAAGAAATTAAAACGTTTAAGGATCGAAAGAGGGGCAGATGAATTAGAAATGGAATTTGAAGAGGGTGTTGTTTCTCAAAGAGGATTAACAGCCATAGCACAAGGCTGCTTAGAGCTGGAATACATTGCGGTATATGTATCCGATATCACAAATGCAGCACTTGAAACCATGGGACTTCACTTAAAAAACCTCCAAGATTTTCGCATCGTGTTACTCGACAGAGAAGAGGTAATTACCGATTTACCCCTGGACAACGGCGTCCGAACTCTACTAAGTTGCTGTGACAAACTTAGAAGATTTGCTCTGTATCTAAGACCAGGAGGGTTGACTGATGTGGGTTTGACTTATATAGGTCAATACAGTCAAAACATAAGGTGGATGTTGTTAGGGTATGTTGGTGAATCTGACAAGGGTCTTTTAGGGTTCTCAAAAGGGTGCCCTAGTTTACAAAAGCTTGAAGTTAGAGGTTGTTGTTTTAGTGATCATGCACTTGCTAGTGCTGTTTTGCAGTTGAGGTCACTTAGGTACCTTTGGGTTCAAGGGTTTAGAGGTTCTCCAAATGGGTTTGACTTTTTTACCATGGCTAGACCATTTTGGAAAATTGAAATAATCCCTTCAAGAAAGGTTAGTATTGGTGAAGATAAAGAGGTTGAACATCCTGCACATGTTCTTGCTTATTATTCTCTCACCGAATCAAGAACAGATTTTCCCGCTTCTGTTATACCACTTAGATACCGCTTCAAGGTTATCTAAGTCGTAAACCAGAGTTATTTTTCTTCTAGCCTTTTAGCTTTTCGACATGTATCATTCTGTATTATATCGCGTGAGGTCTTTTCAAATGGTGTGTCGGAGATGAGATTATCCGGACGGTTCTGTTAGTTGATGAATGAAGAAATGTTGGAAAGAATTCGCGAAATGGGGATTGCAAGAAGACATTATCGCAGGTCTTGTGTTGTTGATTGAACCATCCATATTGTACATAATGTATATTTATATTGTATAATAAAGCGTGTGTTTTTTATACCTTAATACTATGGCGAGTTTTAGGAATGCTTGTTATTGTATTAAGTTTTGATATTTTCATGCAAGATTAAAATTTTTACTTAATGTAAAACAGATTTTTGAATCTTTTAAGAACATACCAGAAACAATTTATATAGACTATTGAAAACTATAACAATAAGCAAAAGCGCCTGTAGCTCAGTGGATAGAGCGTCTGTTTCCTAAGCAGAAAGTCGTAGGTTCGACCCCTACCTGGCGCGTAATTAATAATATTAAATCAGAATATTTTTTATTTTTTTTTGCAAATAAACACCTTATAATTTTATTAAATTACATAATGACCCCTTCAAATTAATAACTCAAACCCACAAAATATTCTCACAACCAAAATAAATTTTGACAAATTACTACGTGCTCACAGAATCAATAATTAAACACCCAAATTACCGATTCAACCTTTATTTCTCTTTCAAATGCGAAGTAGATTTACGGTTCGTTGGTATGATCATATCCACAATTCAATGAATGTTTTGTTGGCGATTACTCTAGTTGTCGCGGTTTCTCAAAATGTTGTCGACTAGCATGTCGGAAGATCCTTCGGTGGTGGTATAATTGACTCGTTTGGCCCTTTACCGTTCTTGACTAGAAATGCCATCTTAAGCCCCCATGTCGTGTGTACTTCTAAATGACAATGTAAAAACCACACACCTGTAAAATGAGCAAGAAAGTTAATTTAGAATAACCGATTAAATACGACAATACCCTATATTTTATTCTCTGATGTAAGGTAAAATTGGTGATTATTTTTTTACTACAGTTCGGATCGGGTCGGCCCAAAACCTTTCTCCTAAAGTTTTTATGTCGGACTTGTGTGAAGTGTAATTTTTTTAAAAATTTTTGATTCATTCAACATGTTTGACTCGTATTTTATCGTTAGAGATAAAAATACATTGGTCAAAGTTTTGTAATATTTACCTGGATTATCAGCTCGAAATCTAATAGCAGTCCATCCAGCAGTAGGTACATTTACGGTGTTTCTCTCAACGGGATCAACCAAATTAAACTTCTTCGGGTCACTCACCGGATCGAAATTCCCTACCCCCTTTCCGACAACGAAAAAGTTAAACCCATGAAGATGTATCGGATGGCTCTCCGGTGCTATAATCGTGTTACCTTGTATCACAACTTGAACAGTAGAATTATACGCCAATGGGTAAACTTTAGTCCCGTTGGTAATTTGTATGTTTGTGAGCGTATTATTGCCGGTGTAGTTGTACGGTGTCATTGGAGTTCCAGGAAAATCAGTGGTGAAAACACCACTGATATTATAATAATGTGCTTGAAGCAGAGCTGTGGTGGGCATCACAAATGTAACATTATTGATGCCCGCCACAACTTTGCTTCCATTAACACATGTAGAACAATTGTTCACTCCTACACCAGTGACGAATAATAACGAGTGGTCGATTTCTAAGGGCACAAGAGCCGGATACTTTGCAGAATTTAAGCTTTTTAGAGACTCGATGAACGAATTTGTCGTTGCTGTAGCGTTCGTTGCTGGGAGCGTGGTGAGAGTCATCGGTGAGTAGGGTTCGATACTTTTATACCGTACAGTGGATACCGCGGTTTGGTTGTCAACCGCCACAATGGTGTCCATGAAAGGCGAAATCGCCATCAAATACTTTCCGGGTCTTTGATCCGCGGTTAAAAGGACGTTCGTTGTTTGGCCCGGGGCAATGTATATCGTATCCGTCTCGAATGGCTTCACATAACACGCGTCAACTTCAACAACCGTGAAACGATGTTTCGCGATCTTGAAAAACAAATCTTCATTCAGAGCAGCGTTGATTATGCGTAGCAAGTATGTTTTCCCAGCTTCAACATGTAATGTATATCCTACAAGAAAAAAACTTTCAATCAGTTGCTACTTTCGTTGCTATATCAACTTGCTAACGAATTATTCGTCGCAAGCTCAACTATGCTAATGAATTATCCGTCGCAAAATCAATTTGCTTACGCGTTATTCGTCGCTTAATCTACTCTAAATGTGTGTATTATACCTGTAGAAGTACTGCAATTAGGCATAGGGCCAGGATAACCATTGATGGTGTGTGCATCAGAAACATTAGGTGGTAGACCAGTTTGCACCCACTGGTTCATAACATCATCAACATCAGATTTCCACCATTCGCCTACAAATAATTCAAATAAACCATCATAATCATTTACAAAATCGTCACGAATTCAGAATCGCGCTCCAATCGTACCCAAAACAATGATTTTTTCGTGATCTGGCTTAGCGAACGGGTAAGGAACGCCGTGTTTAGGCAAAATGATTATAGCTCCGTGCACCGTTGCTCTTAGCCAGGTGATATGTGCATGCCAAAGAAGTGTACCCCGTTGTCCCGTAACGTTGAACTTGTATATATAGCTTTCACCGGATTGTATCGGGCATTGCGTTACATATGCTGGCCCGTCTGACCACCCCGTTCGTAGTTGTCGGATTCCGTGCCTAATTTACAGAAAATAGAGATGTGAATTTCTGACATGATTCGAAAACACGACATTAACCTGACATAAAACTATGGGTTTGGGTTTTATATAAATGGTTCAGGTTAGTTTCGAGTTGAACCCGTGACCCCATGGACCTAGACAGGTTGTGTTCCAGGACAACCCAATGGGTTTTATAAAAAGTTAAAAATGTATCGTACTTAGTTTATATATTTTTTGTTAGTAAAATAGTAATTTAAAGTATTAATATTAGGATGTGAAAAGATAAAAAAGATTAGGTTGAATGGGTTGTGTTTGCCACTAATCATGTTCAAGTTCCTACGTCTCACACGATTTTCGAGTGCGGGTCGCGTTCGGGTTTTGTTAGGTTGGACCCGCCAACCCGCAAACCCCACGTTTAGCTCCCTTAGATTAAAGTCATACCAATGGATTGTAATGTTGTATGGCACGTTGTTCACCAGACGAACAACGACAATATCGTCTTCCCTAGCGTACAAAGTCGGGCCCGGGAACTTTCCATTTATAGTAACAATAGGTTTACTAGCACACAACCTAGTAAAGTTCTTCATCACAACCTGTAAGTTAGCGAATCTTTAGACCTATTGACCTTAATGCATAAAAGCTCAATAAACCACCAACAAAAACGCGCTTACAGTGAACTTGTAATGCCGAATCTTCGACTCAACCATCATTGGAAGCAAGACTATGGCTAGAACCACCACGAATGATCGAACCCAACTCGCCATTCTCGCTCTCGTGGGCTCGGGCTTGAGGTTTTTTTCTACTTTCTTTGTGGAGTCTACAAGGTTATATAAAGCACATTGATGATGTTAATGATCAAATGTCATTTTACTATGTTAGGTGAGCTAAAGGTGGAGACATACTACACAACATGAATTTGAACTCTTAGATCATTTCTTAAAAATTAAGGTATCTATGCAATTTATTAGATTTCAATTTATTGTTTGATTTTTACCAAAAGTAGTGTTGAGCTAAAATTCGGAATGAAACATACTTCTCACCTTAATAGGATCTAATTTCTAAGTCCATGCAACTCGGAAGATATGTACAACAGTGTGAAACATAATATATATATTTATTATAGTTTTTGTCACGTTTTTAAAGTTTTTAGTTTCTAGGGAGTTTGCAGCCCGGTGAACTATAACAAGATCTAGCACTTTTAAGAGTTCGCAACAAGTATAACGTCCCTTGATGTGTCGAGTACATACACCATGACTCCTTACAACAACCACGACGAGAACAAACAAAAGAACAACTCCATAATGAAGTCTAACAACATCAGATAACTGAGTGAATGAATGAACAAATGAAAAAAAATGTAGGAAGACGTTGAAAGACAACTCGAACAAATGCAATGAAAGTTCAAAGATGTGATGAAAGTGATTAGCTGCTTTAGTTATTGTATATGTGATGATATTTACAAAAAGATGAATATTTTGATAAGTATGATACATACATATATATATATATATATTTGTTTGTGTATGCTATTATTGATATTTAAATTTTATAACGCTGGATATGAGAAAAAAATAAAAAAGTAAGAGAAGACAGAAACAATTAAAACCTTCCACATATAAGAATGCATGTTGTCGTTATAGAGTTAAATTAAATTAAATAATAACTTCTTTTTGATTACTTATATCAAGCAAATCCTCTGCAAAGAGGAGGTGCTTTTTACACAAGTGGTGCATGACCGCTCTAGGTATAAATAAGTTTAACTAATAATTTTTTAATTTAGTTATTATGACGACATACCGTAGGCGTAAATACATTTACTTAGAATAAAACTTTTTATTATTCAGAGTTGACCAAGCGTCACTATAAAATTGATGTATATGAATTTAATTAATAATTTATATCAATTTACTTATGGCGACCACACGTGGTTGTTATGGGCGTAAATGAAATTAAAAAATAATTTCTTTTATTTACTTATGGCGACGATATGTTGGGGAGATGTTTCTACGAAGACAACGTCTATAGTGATGATAGTCAAAACCTGTAGGCACACCGTCTTGCGACGTGTCTATTTGACTATATCTATGGTCTCTCATCGCTATAGACTTTTTCACCCTATATTGACGACATAATCTATATTGACGACATTTCCTTCCTACATCAAATTTCGTCACAATAGATAAAAATTGTACGTTGTGGTGTACCCAGAACAGTAAACTCCCTATCAAGCAAAACGCTTTTTTAAAAACTTCCTGAAAACTATTATTTCTTTCTATATATACTAACACCTAGATATCTAAAAAAATACTTCATTATATATTTAGATGGGAAATGGCTTTCATCTACAGAAATTCAGAAGGGTATGTGGCGATTGCTACGGTGGTGGCCCGTGGCGGTGTTTGAATGTTATTAAGCGAACTAATGACGTATTAGTTTTGAGGTAAGAAGTGGTTTTCATTAACAGAAAAGGTGTGGTTTGATGGGTATTCTTCATCTTGTTCTTTTGACACCATAGATTATTAGATTTTACCTTCTAGATGATGATGATGATGATATTTGCTTCAAATTGTATAATTAAACTCGCGCGTGTTGATGGATGTATGTATCGATATGATGAAAGATACTTTTTGATTAGTTGATAAGAACTCGTTTTAACGTAATTAAGGTATGGCAAATCTTGTTTCAAATGTAATGTTATGTAAATGTATGTGTGATGGTTGGTATTTATATTTTTGTATGTGAATATATATATATGGGTATGAATGCTAAAGAAAGTAAGATCGTAGAATATAACTATAATGCAAGAAATACTAAATCCAGCTGAAAGATAGTTCCTAACCAAAAAAATAAAAAAATAAAAAGATGCAAGAGAAGAAACAACTTAGGGGTTGTTTAATTTGTTTCTGACATAGTAAAATTGCCTGACATACTAACCTGGTCAGACATTTTGGCCAGTCAGCATGTTTGGTTTTCACTATTTCGCGTCTTACCTGGTCCGACACCACTGACTCATGCATATTTTTTCTCTTACCCGGTCAATTTTGAAACACCCTCTTACTCACTTAGCCTCTTCTGATCAAGACCTGCAAATCAAACAGTCCCTTAGTCCCTCTAGACACTAACTTAGTTACTATTAAAAAACTATGCACGTTAGTTGGTACAAACTAGTCACTACCGATCGCCATAGTTACTACTCACTAGCATGTCCCTGTTGATTGATACTATATTGATATGAACCAAACCAAAACTTCTAGCGATGTTTAACTTTAGCTATATATTCCAACGATCACTAATTCGATTGAATTAAAAACCAGTTTGTGTAGGTGCAATTTTCAAGTGAAAACCAGTTTGAGTTAAAGCAAGTTTGGTTTGGTTTGGGTTGATGATTGGTTTGAGTGGTTTTTGTCTGGTTCGATTGTGGTTTCGAACCAATGTACCTACCGAGTGATATATACTAATTACGAACCTGTATCAGTTATGAATCTATTTGTATAGTGTAGGGGATTCTTAATTCAAACATTGGATAGTACTCAGAGTTGTTATATATTTTCAGATTGAAATAATTCAATGGTTCACTAAAATTTCTCAATCAGATCAAACTCAAAATTTGATTAAGAATGATATATACGTGTGATCTCCGTGACTTTCCATGAACCAAAGAGTGACCAAAGAGATTTCTGCATTCAAGATTTCTTGTGGACTCGAAACTGTCTAATGGCAGTTATCATTTTTTTAATAATGCATAAGATCTGAGCTATTATCTAATCCGATTTTATAGCTCAACCTTATTTAGAGGTTCTGCCCTTTAGACCTCGCTTCTAGGTGTGTTGCTCTAAACCCCCACCAAGAGGTGTTACCTTCTTAAAACCCTCATTGCTTAGGCCAGTATAGAGAAGTAGAGCATGGCAGGACATATGGTACGCCAATTTGCGGCTAGAAAAGGTTTTTAGCGGTTTTTTCAAGATATAAAAGTGGAATTTGAAAAAAAAAACTATAAGCATTGTTAGAGGAGAGCTAAAAGCAAAGGAAAGTTGAAAGCACCCTCAAAGACAATATATTCTTCCATCTGGATTGTTTCAATTGCTCATTGAAATCAGATTTCACCATCATATACAAGAAACATAAAAGGCTAAACCACCCATGATCACAACCGAATTTAGGCTCGATTATGTTAATATATTCAATCCCGACTTGTAAACCTTTCTAGATGAAGTGTTAATAATTATACAAATTAATTGTGTAACTATGTTTATGTGTTTAATATATGGGTATATTATAGGAAAATCTAGTGTTGATCACATCATTGCATTGTTTCTAACATTGGTTAATTCCATTAATAACAAGGTGCATATTATATCCTTGACCACATATAGAATGTTGACAACTATCTTTTGATCACATCTTTTATTGTAGTGTGTAGGATCGTTAAAGGGTGTAAGTTACAACACAACAACACAAAGAGGAGATTAACTAAACTTTAATCAAACAGTAAACTGGATTAACCAAGTTGAGATACTAAGAACACAAGTAATGCAAGAGACAAAACACAAAGAACACAAGTGTATGGTTTTCAAGAATGCAGTATATTGCTTTCTCTATGTTCTATTACAAGTGTAACAAAAGCATATCTGAAAGATACAAGAACATAAGATACTTATACTACATCCTACAACCGGCTATATTTTGAGAGTCAGCTGGATACAATTGACTAGACACAAACAAAATCAATTGTAGAGTCAAAAGGCAGATTGCCTTTTGACTTGTGACTATGACATGCCATAGCTCAC
>BJCM01083983.1:0-20519 GCA_018326385.1 Flaveria bidentis
GATATACAAATATAGTTAAGTTTTATATATAACTATAAAAAATATATATAAATTACTTATATTTAATTACATATATAAATATAATTAAAATATAGTTAAATACGTTCCAACCGGTCCGACCACCAAACCAGTAAGACGTTCGGTTCGACGTCCGATCCGGTTCTAAAAAAATTAAAAATAACCCAAAGAACCGAAGAAACATGTGCAACTCTCACCTGCATTAGAGTTGGTTTAAAAAATCATTAAAAAAACATGCACATAAGACCACAAAGGCAAAAAAAACATAAATTATCTCATCTAATTTAAGAGCCCCCATGTCCCTCTCTAAAGCTACCGTCAAAAGACAAACACACTTTGGTCTTCTTCTTTAATTCTTTTTCCATTTCACAATGATCCACCAAGAGATCGAAGCAGTCAAGGTTCTTTGCGATGGTGGTTCGATCGATGAAGAAGGGGGTGTCTTTGATGGCTGCTCATTGGTTGTCTTTCGTGATGGTCCGGTGGCCGAGTGTTGTTTGCTGTGGTGTTATGTACAAAGGGTGATGATGCTAAAGATGAAGTGGTCACTGGGACTGGAGGGTTCTATATATTTTATACTGATCATGTAGTTTTATAAATGTATCTTTAGTGGCCATTTGGATTAACTCTTATACTTGAGTTAGAGCTCAGGGCCGGCACGTCTCATAATAAAAGCACGTATATTGGTCTTGAATTTGAGACCATCATCGGTAGAAAACTAATCTTACGTGATAAAACTTCTCGCTCTAATCTGAAACATTTTTTTATAGATAATTACATGAATCATCTAACATCCACCATCTCTCATGTTTTAAAAAACCAATATACGATTTTTTTTTCTCTCGTTAATATCCACAACCACTCAACCAACCCTCGACGCTTGTATGCTAGATTTTCGCATAAGGAGATGATCAGAGATGATGAGCAAGAGGGGAAGACGCGGGTGAAAGGGTTGATGGTTGTGTGGAGGTGGCAGCGGTGGCTTTAAAGATAGTAGACTATGAAAAGTTGTTAGTAGTGATAGGAAGGTGTCCGGAGGCTAACTATAATGGACGAATAGATTTGCGGTGATGGTTGTGCTATTTACATTGTGGTGGTGTGACGGTGATGCAATCTAGGCCAAGAGAAAGATGGAAGGAAGACAAGGGTCAAAGCTCAATTCACACATGTTTAACGAAAAAATTTAACGTTTCAAGTTTGAGACATTTTTGTTACATTTTGACATACTTAATAGTCTAACTTATAATAAACAATATTGAAGACTATACTTAAAAAATTACCACAAGAACCATTTGTGTAATTAACTCATTTTTTTATTACAAATGGTACCTAAACCCAAAATCTCTCAATTCAGATAGTTTATATGTTTTTAATGTTTAATTATATATATTAAATATCAAATGAGGTAGTGAGTTTCACAGTTTGGTCATTTGTAGCTAACAAAAAAATAAACCCCTATTTATTCTAGGATTATTCTTTTTTCTATCTACTTGTATAGTATTTAACTGGGTAGTTTAACTTTTAGGACTTGAGGATGTAGTTCTTATACAACAATAATTATATATAGTACACGTCGTACCTTATGATTATGAGATACCAATAAACTATGAATAGTACAATATGCATTTTGAAAATAAGATAATTGTTAATGAAATGTTTGCATATGATATAAAAACCTAGTGTTAAATGAGAGTTTATATGTCATATTTTTTGATGATTATATGCATATAAAAAATTCTTCAAAGCTTAGTTAAGTTTTTAAAAGATTGTAAAGGTTATATCAGAATGAAAAGATATGAATTGAATGTAATTAGAAAACAATCTTAGGTTTATAGTTATTACAGTATATGTTGAAGATTACGTATCTCCTTAAGAATTCAGATTAGAGAATAACTGCAATGAAAAATGGTATTATAAAATTTTGGCTCAATATATAAAACGTGCATGGCCTTTTTATATATTATCTCTAGAAGATGTTCTAACATTTAATAAGAATAAAACTAATTATCTATTATCTATATATTAAAAGAGCAACGTAATGAACAATTGTTTGATGATTTGAAACAAATCCACCCAAATTCAAACCAAGATCCGCGAGATCTTCATGATGGTGTTGAGCTCCACAATTACAGAAGGCAAGATCGTCTCGATGGGGGCCGTGGTGGTTGCAATGAGGGTTGTGGTGGCGGTGACGGAGAGCTTGTGGTGGCGGTGATGGGGAACTTGTGATGGTGGTGGTGTGGGTGGTTGTGGTGGTGTGGTGATGGAGATTAGGGATGAGAGGGAGGGAGAAAAGAAAATGAGTGTGTGTGAGTGAGAGAGAGAGAGAGACAGAGTCTTTGTAGGAGTGTGTGAATGCCACATAGTTTTTTTTTAATTTTTAAGGGTAATTTAGTATTTTTATAAAATATTTTACAGAAAAACAAACATGAGTAAAGTTCGTTTTTGTTTTCTATGGTTTGGTCTAAATATTGATTTGCCTCCAAAGGTTTCAAAAATTATGATTTTACTCCCTGCGATTTTCAGAAAGTCAAAATTGAAAACCATAGAAAGTAAAATCGTAATTTTGAAACATTTGGAAGCAAACCGTTATTTAAACCAAACCATAAGAAGTGAAAACGAAGTTTACTCAACTAACATTGTCAATTTCTGTAGTCAAATGGATGAAAAGATGAAAAATTATAGTACATAGTGATGTTTTTAAACTAATTATTCTATGTTTCTTTAGCAAATGACGTGTAGGGTGTACTAAGGTGTTAGAACGTATTCCTCTTATTGAAAGGTTAAATCTCGTTAAAGAAATAGTTTATTGAGTTAATTTTAGTTTTACTTTATAAGTTTTAACAAAGGTAACAATTTTCCTCAAAGATATCAAAAACATCAACTTACCTTCATAAGTTCCATATATTGTTTTACTTTCAGTTCAAAAATTTTATTATATTGGATAAAGTTGAAACAACTGATTAAATTTTCGGATTAAAACTGAAACAACTTTGAAATTTTTGGAATTAAATTGATATATTTAATATTTTGAAGAACAATGGTTATTTTAGTCAAATCCTAAGGGAGCAAAACCGAATTTAACTCTAATTTATTAATAAGTAAGTTTTCGGTTGAAAGTTTGTAGGGGTTTGAAGTTCTAACACAACCCGAAAACATGACACGAACCTAGTATAAAATTCGTGGGTTTGGGTTTACAATAAACGAGTTCAGGCGAGGTTCAAGTTGAACCCAGGAACTTGTTTGTCTGGATGGGTCAAGTTCAAGTTCAATCCAACAGGTTCTCGGGTTGACTTGTTTTATCCATTTTCTTATTTATTTTATTTTATTTATATATTTTGTGTCGTAAATAAATTTATTTTTTTTTATTTCAAAATTTAAAACTAAAACTAGAAATTGACATTAGATTTATACAAAAATATATTTGTTTTATATACATTAGTACTTTTTGTTGTAAAATCGTAATTTCAAAGTAAAAAAATGTGGAAAAGTATATAAAACATAAAAAAATCAGGTAACTCGGGTCGTGTTTGTGACAACGGATGAATTTTCGTGTCGTATTCGGGTAACACATCTGACCCAATTTTCGGGTTCGGTCGTGTTCTAGTTCGTGTCAGGTTAGACCCGCCAACCCGAGAACAAGACCTGTTTAGCACTCCTAAAATTTAAGTCTCATTAAAAAATAATTTATTGAAAAGTAAGTTTAGTATATGTGAGCTCTGACTAAAAAAATAAATAGCAGAAAAAGTACGATGCGTAGTAAGATGAAAACATGCATTATATTAAAGGACTCGCAAATTATTTTATTAAAATATTCACAGTAGGTTTTTTTATTTTAATGTTAGAGTGTTTTATATTATGTGCGATGGTTGTGAGAAAAAATTTATGTGTTGTATTATGTTTCCTTATATTTAAGGAAACACGATAAAACCCTTAAATTTTAATATTTTTTTAAAATGGTTGTTAGTGGAGTAAAGATCAAATATAATAATAATGATATAAAGTAATACTATTTAATTAAAAAAAAGAAAAAATAATATTTTTAGTATGAATATAAGAATAGGAAGCTAGTGTGAATGCTCTTATCATTTATGTTTATCAATATTTTTCAATCTGAAAATAATTATTACAATATTTTAATTATTATTATTATTATATCATCCAAAAAATATGATTTAACAGGTGAGGCGAGGAGAAAGAATGGTGTAAATATCATCTTTGTTTACCTTTTACACTGTAGTTTGAAACATATAGGAGGTGTATGCAGGAACACCACGACGGTGGGGCGGCGCCACACAGCAACATTCCTCACCACGCCGTTTGGCCGTTTCATAGCATTCACACACCGTTCTTATTCCCCGTTTTGGACCGCTGCAAAGAGCCGCGTCATCTCCCAAAACACGATGTGAGCACCCTTCTTCACATGATGTGATGTGAAGTGACGTGCCAAAATGTGATTGATGGACATGTGGTGTATTGTGTGAGCACGCCTCCCACCTTAATGGACACTAAAATTAATCAAGACTCTAACCTACTTAGAGATCACCTCATTAAAGCTTAAAGCTCGTTTTGAGCCTAAACATAAGAACTGGCTCATTAAAAACTTGAATTGAGCTGATGTTTCCAGCCTAGATTTGAGCTAACAAGCTAAAGTTTTGGGCATATATCTCACAATGGCCTCAAGCTTTTTCAACTTAAACGAGCCAAACTCGCTTTTTTACATGCTTCATTGCACAATCTATAAACCTAGACCACAACTTAAGGAGAAAACATAACAAACCATAATGTTTGGCTTGTTCTCAAGATCATGTGGTTGTACAGTTGTAACTAGGTCACTTGCCCAGTATAACATAACAACATAATTAATCTTCCATGATTGCCAACATCTTCTCCTGGCAATGCAAATCAAGAGTTTCTATACCAAAGAACTAACAGCAATGATTCATATCATAACAAAAGAAATTAGAAAAAAATGATATTTCAAATCTGTATATTCAGTAAAGATCGTCGTATAGTACATCTCCGACACCTTAGCTACATGCTTTATGCGTCTTATAACAGTTACAAATTAGTGTTGGATGCATATGGATCCAACCAAATCTTACCTGTCACAGAAATAACTCAACCCTCAGAGACATGCTTCCAGAGCTTTTCTGATCTCAAAAACCCGTTCTAGAGTGTGCTGGTTTGGAAAGAAAGAAAGCGAACACTGTTATGATTTATGAATCCATTATCTCACAGCTTCTGGTGCAGAGTTGCAGTACGGTGTGTGCAAACACACTAACTTGGTGCACATGAGACAGACGGTAGCAAAACCAATCCCTGCCATGACACCCACCGTGCTTTTTTGTATATCTAATCTCATTGCCCTTCTAAGCATGCTCCAAAAACAAGGGATTAAAGCGCCACAAGCAAATACCATCAAATGATCTAGACCACTATAATCAATCCCAGCAAGAATGGCTGCAATAGCAGATACAGGACCCACAATCCCGATCAACCCAGACCCTGCTAAGGACCCATACCAACTGTCTGTCGCTCCAAAAATGCAGCTTGCAACAGCAGCCCCACGGGTGAGTCCATGAAGAGAAACAGGCAAGAGCATGTGCCGACCAAAGCCGTAAGCTTTTGGTGCAGCCACACCTAATGCGAGCCCTTCGGCTAGAGCATGTAGAGCCACGGCTAGACATGACAGTATTGACTGGAGGGTGAGTGCACTGATTGAAAAGCTGGTTGCGCTAGGTAAGGTGTTTGCTGATGTTTTTTTCTGGGTGGCGAGTTTAGTGGCAGTGGAAGTAGAGAGGTGTGTGAATGTAGACCCCGTTGCCAGTAGAAAAGTGAGTACGTAGACCGACATTTTGGAAGAGAAAAGTAACTGAAGTGGTCTCCATGCACCGAGTACAAATGCAATACCAGATGCAACACTGGTGAGAAGTGTGTGTTGAAGATGGAAAGCAAGTGCAAAAGCAACAAGTATGTTGCCACCTAGCAATGGTCCAAGACCAAAAAGTAACGACACCAGGAACCCTGAAGCACCTTCTGAACTACATTCAACAAATAATTAGTCAAAAGAGCGATAGCAAATCATGTGATACAACTATAGAAATATACTAGGGTGGGTTGAAGAAAGTCAAGACGCTTTTTGCCCATAGTTAAAAGGAGTTACAAATGATGACTTTATGTCTTTATGAGTGTCAAATATGATTACAAAAAGTTTATTAATTCAATTATAATCCAGCTTTTTAAATAAAAAATGATTCAGAAGGTTATGTGCATTAAAGATACAATTTGGGCAGCTTTCGACTCGCTTGTTTCCTTCTTAGCTGATTTTTCTTATTTCAATTGTTTGACCCGTAAAACATAAAACTAACCCGAGTCAACCCATTCACATATCATGGTTAAATTGCCACCTCTAGATGAAACAAACAGATGTGAAGACAAGAAAACCAGAGATAAGATCGCATCAATGGCTATCTGGAAACCTTTTAGAAAGCAAATATTACATGCAGAAATTGTGCAACTCGTTTTTCTTATGAAAAAAAGCGGATAATAAGTGTCCAACTTAAGGCATCATTTTCTGGTTATTGCCACTTATTTAAGTCAAATTAATACATCATTCTTTCTCATACAGCATAGATTAATCCAGCATGAAAAGCTATATTGGTATAACTTTATAATGATTTTTCATACAGTAAGATGATGAACATTAAGAAACTAATTTAGCATGCATACAACATAAGCACAAGTCATGAAATCACATGTTATGACCTGATGGTATATGTAACTTTTGACAATAACTTACTTGTAATTGAGGCCAAAATTCTGAAACATGGCACCAAAAGCTTCCATGGTGGCAACCGAAAGTGTAGCTGCAGATGCAACATGAGATGGAGATGCTTCCTATAGAAACATGAGAAACCGTTGCTACAGTTCAGAATATAGCCTTTTTTTCATCCATCAAAACAAGGAAACTCAGAAGATGGTGACTAAAATTATATTCCAGCTTCTTGGTTATATCAATTAAATAAGTTCACTAAGCACATTTAGCAAATGGTAGAATCCGCTAAATTAAATTGTGATTTACCCCAAGTAGAATATTTCATCAATTGAGGTGGAAAAAAGTAGAATTCAAAATATTTGGTGGAGTTCAAAAGTCATCCCTTTATAAATGAATATTTCAACTATACGGAGTAAGTCCAGTAGAATTAAGCTCGATTAATATAACATTGCTTTAAGGAAATCATGATCACTGATAATGTTTGATACCTTGAAAGCATCTGGAAGAACCTCGGCAACAACCATCCAAATCATACACCCTGCTGCAAAGCCCGTACAGAATGGCAGAAGTTTGTTAAAGGCATCAGCACATATAAAAGAAGGTACTGCTACGATGGGCTGCCAAATAGAGACGATATAAGGTGCATAAGAATAGATTGAAGTATTGCACAATTTGTAGAATGCAAATTAATACCTGGGGCAAAGATGTAATCACACTCCATAACATAGCATTTTGTGGAGAAACTCCTCTTGATGCAAGAACCATACTAACAGCTAAGCCTTCAGGTATGTTATGAACAGCAATAGCTAAAGTCACCAAAAGACCCTGAGTAAGACCTTTTGAGCCAGCAAAAGAGACCCCAACTCCAGAACCTTCCCCAAAAGAATGAAGTGTCATGATTCCAATTACAAGAATAACTTTATTTGCATCGGCTCCTTTAATGTCCAACATACTGACTTCACCATAATGCTCAAGAAACTAAAAACATATAAAAAATAAAAACAATCTCAATCACAAATTGATGATACCACAGCAAAACCTTTGCAATCAGAAGTAAAGAAACCAATGATTAAATTACCTTCTTACATAACAAAATAAAAATGCCACCTGTCAAAATACCCAAAACAACCCAATTGCCACTACCATGATCCCTTCCTTCTTCTATTAGATCAAAACTTGCTGCTAACATCACCCCTGCAGCCATTCCATTGCATATCCCGGCCCACTGAGCATCAAGTTCTACAAAGAAGAATGGTACTGCACCTAAACCAGTAGCAGCAGCCATTGCTAAAGTAAACAAAGCAACAGTAGTCACTGAAACCCTACGGTTCCCACCGTTCTTCCCACCAGGTTCATCTGTAGTGTTATCAGAGTTAAAGACTTCCCCTAAATTGGAGCCATCTATCACACTTCCTATTGTCTCCTTCAATGGAGCAGTTATTACTCTCTGTGAAGTATTATTTTCTGAGCCTGCTGTACCAGAACAATAATGCGCCAGTAAAAAGAGAAAAATTAACAAGATTTGTTTTAATCTGAAATCCATTCTCATGTTCATATGCACAAAGTGTTCTATTCAGCTAGAGCAGGGTTCAAGTTTTAGAATATATACACAAATCTTGCATCAGCCTTTTAGGACACTTGCATTTGTGCTGGCCTGCAGTTCAAGACAAAAGGCATATCAAAGCTAGGTTTGCAGATTACAAATAAGAGAATAAAGTTAGACTTCTCTACCCCAAGTTAGGCATGTCACAAAGTTGTTAAACATAATTAGAAATAGCAAAATGTTTTGCAGCCATATTAAAACAAATAATATCATCAATTTAGAAGTTATGAGATGATAATCTTTTTGTAAGAATGTGAATTTAACCAAGCTTATGTACAAGACGATTTCAAAATTCATCTTCTCAAGTAAAACTTTACATAACAACAATTCTCAAGCAAAATTCTGCAATTTTAGTTGGATCTGCAGATTAAAGGCATTGTTCTGGTTTTAATTGAAATTATATCCTCTCATGGATTCTAGCAGCCAAAACTTTGAATTCTTAAACATACTGAATAACAAAATACAAACCGAATTGACCCCCTGGTTTAGAAGAAAAAAGGGGACCAATTTCGCAACCTAATCTCCACATTGTACAACCAAAGATGCCTAGAGATGAAACAATCATCGTCCAATCATATTCCATTTCAAACACCAAGAAAATTGCTATGCTAAACTCAATGGATCTAAATTAGGCATGATCAATGAGAAAAACCCAACACCCAAGAGAATATGAAACTTCAAAATGTGAATTTAAGCAAGCTGATTCAAAGTTCATCAATCCTCGAGCAAAATTCTACATAAACAACAATTGTGAAGCATAATTCTACAGTTTTTGTCGGATCAGCAGATTAAAGGCATTGTTCTGGTATGAATTGAAATCATATCGTCTCATGGACTCTAGCAGGCAAAACTTAAACTTAAACTTAAACCAGACGATGAATTGAGCCCTCGGTTAGGGGTACCAATTTGGTAACATGAATCACTACACTTTACAAGCAAAGAGGAGTAGAAACAAAACAATCATCGTCCAATTTCAGATTGAAAAGGCAATTGCTACAGTAAACTCAATTGATCTAAAGTAAAACTTGATGGACGAAGAAAAACCCTAATGAAACTTGCGAGTGTTTAGATTTGAAATCAAATGATCAAACCTGTTGTAAGCAAGGATGTGAAGAAGAATTACAAGTTACGGCTTCAGGAATCCCGAGAGAATAAGTAGAGAGAAGACTTGAAGAAACCCACGGATGACGGAAGAAGAGATTCTGCCATCAAACAAAAACCCACAGAAGACTTGCGACTTTGTGGTTTGTGAGTTGTGAGTGACGACCAATTCCGCGGTTCAACCCCTTGTTTTCTTATGTTTCGGTTTTACCCCCTACACTTTTTATCTTTTTCTTAGATTCATAAGAGGAGACTTTTTTTTTTCTTTCTTCAAAAGATTTTTAAAGGTCATATGACTATGGATGTTAAAAGGCCATTTCAACTGATAGTTTGAACCCACCTAAATCACCCTCTCCGTGTTAGGAGCAATATGGCTTGTCTTGTTGTTTGACAAACCGCGTTTTGCAAGTTTACGGGTTAGACAGACCGGGTTAACGTAAACCGAACTATCCAACATACTAATAAAATAGTAATGACTTAAAAGGTCTTTGTGTATGTAAATTTTATGGATTTGATTCCAAAATATGAGAAACTACATGTTTGATGCCGAGTGTTGGACAAATTGTAATATCTTTTGTACTTAGCGTGGATGTTCATTAAGTTTTTCTGTGTAATTTTTTATAAATGACTAATTTGCCTCCATTTATTAATGATAATAATTGAAATATTTAAAATTCACGAGCATTTCTAATCATGAAGAATGATGAGGGTGAGAGATATGTAGATCTAGTGATAAAAATGATGTTTGTGTTTGTGTTTGTGTTTGTGTGTGTGTGTATTTTCCAATGATAACGAGTGACGTGAACTTCACGTAAAGATGGATGTTTAGTAAGAACTTCAGTGTTAAGGCGGATGTCTTGTAAAAATATCCTAAATTACTAGAGGAATCACGACATTGCCAAACGTCCTCACTATCATAGTTTTGGCATATGTTTGATGAGTTTAGCAAGAGAGAGATTATTGGATTTATATCAATAAGCATCAGCACACATGATTTTCTCTTGATGTATGATGCCAAATAGTCACACGACAGAGTTATAAATATGATAAAGATATGTTTAAATAATAAATCGATATGTTTAAAAATAGTCACACAACAGAAAAATCGATATGTTTAAAAAAGTTTAGACATATAAATATGATAAAGATATGTATCATTAGTTATTCTAGAAATAATTAGTTATAATTTTCAAAACAAATATTAATTATTATTATTATTATTATAAATAATAAATCGAATTAATATTAAAAGACTTATTATATCAGTTGTATTTATTTTGATTAAATATAAACAATTACTATTAGACTAAGCTAGCCAAATAATTTAAATGGACTAACTTTATAGTGGTTAATTAATTAATTAAATGCTCATTATATACTCTATATTAAAAGACATAGAAATGAATAGGAAAGTATGATAACTTATTACATTAAAGTACAAGTGGATGAAGCTTAGTCTTGATAAAAACAAAAAAAAACATTGCGAAACACTAGAAAAGACAACAAGTTTGGATTTTTTGCAGAGCTAGAATGCAATCGAATCCAAACTAACATTGGCATCAAAATTTATATCAAAGAAGATTGAGGCACATGTTAAGGTTGCACCAGAGTGGCATGTGGATCCTCTGGTTGTGCCGGAAATTGATGACAATCATTTTAGATTGATAGTTATCGTTGAAGGTGGTGAATAATTTATGTTGATTCAAACATAAATTGATGTGCTTTTTTAGTGATTTAAGTTTCAATGGTGTGTTTTTTAAGTATTTATGAAAAACTTTGATCACAAACTACTATTTTCTTGGTTCATAAGGCAGGGTTTGTTCTACCTAAATTGATTTATGGGGCAAACTTTTAGACATTAGGTGGTGGTTAAAATGGAAGAACAAATTTACTAATTGGTGTCTACCAAATGCTTGATGAAATGCCAAATCAAGTTTATATGGTTTGGTTATCATGAAAACCCTAAATTAAATCTTTGTGGCTGAAGTCAAAATTATGTTAGTATTTATTGTAGGCATCTAACTTGCATGTTTACTTGATGGTTTATCTAGGTTCATAAAAACACACTTCAAATTCTTGATTCTTTAGACAAAATCCACCGGGACACCATACATCAAGTTTAGGTCCATATTAATTAATAACTAATTATCAAAATTAAAACCACAAATATATACATATATACATTATATATAGTTCTAATAATTATATTTTTCACATATAACATTTATTAGTTCATTATATACTACTTAATATATAACAAGTTTTTTTCCCGCGCTACGCAGCGGGAATTTTGTCATTTTCATTTGCGCTATGCGCCGTGAATGTGGTGGTTATCACCTCACCTATCAAAGACCATACAACCGAATACCAAAATCAGTTCTAATAGTACTCATACTCACAATGATGTTTTCCATGCACAATCAGTTGGTTCGTCACAGTTACCACAACGTTAACTACATTAGTTAAATTCTGTGTCACTATAAAAAAAATTCTCAAATTTAAATATCAATCCGTTATAAAACAACTTGAGGGTGGTGAGTGATAATCCGGAATTAATTGAGGAGAGAATTTACCAAAAGAAACAAATGCGAAGAGTTCACTTGCTCAAATAGATTAAAAAAAAAAGAAGAAACTGCCCAACAAAGATATTAGTAATTAAAATATATAATATTACAAACTACCCAAAAAGAAGCCCCAATAAATCAAAGAACCACACAAAAGTCTTGTGCCAAGTTGTACACTCCAAGAAAAAACGCCTCAAAAAAGCGAGAAACCGCCTCAAAAAACCATATAACCACCTAAAGAACCAAAGTCTTGTACCAGTAAACTCACTCACAAACGAAAGTTGATGTTTAATATAATTTACATTAGTGAACTAATTCGAGTAAATAGTATTATAATTGAATAATTATCAATTCTTTTAATCAAATTAATAATAAGTCTTATATCCAATAATCAAATAGTATCTCCCATGATTATAGCTTCTCCGATCAGAGTCGCACATGTGTTTCACTATATAAGCGTGTTTATCGTGACACGCCATACATTGATTCCATATCTGACTACAAACGACAATCACTTCATTTCATATCTGACTTAAGTCCTTATAATTGTCTAATCTAGTTGCAACGTTAGACGACATCATCCAATTATTGTGACAACCGCTTCTTCAAGTTCGATTCTAACATAACCATTATGACTAAGAAAATTTAGCAATTGTTTAATCAACTTCAATGGTAAAGCGGTGAAGGTAAGTACATTTTCAAGATGAAGAACAAGCACGTCAAAAGTGCATCCCTTTGAGCACCATTAATTGCATAGACTTATGATCAATCTCAAAAAAATTAATTTTTGATAAGACTTAATTGCCTTCAAAATCATATTGACACATGATATTAATTTATGATTTAGCCGTAAATCTAAATGGTAAAGGAGTCTTAGGATGTTCATACCACTCAAATGCGAGGGGTACTGAGCTTTAAAGTAAGATCTCGATCAACAGATCTGACAGGTGAATGCTAAACGTACGAATAATGAAATCTAGTGAATAGCGATATGCAAATTCGTATGCACCTTATATTGCATATTCCCACACTTAGCCACAGTGGTACAAATTAAGATATTGTGTCAATAGGAAGTGAAAACCAGAGCATATGGAGTTAAATATAGGGTAGATCAATTAGCAAAGCTTGTGGATTTTATAGTAATTACACGTAGTAACTGCTATATGGACAAAGTACTATTTATCATAAGCGTAAATAAGAGAATTAGAGGTTGTTTGGCAATCTTTAAACCAGTAAGTGTTGAATCAATAAAAGGTATGATTGAATAAAAGGTTTTTACTCAATAAGTACTGAATCGGTAACTTCTGTTTAGTTGGATCTTTGAATAACTCAACTATATAAATTAATTACTTTACACCTTTAAAATATATTGTGTTGAATTAATGTATAAATTGTTAGATTTCTGCATAACTATACTAAATGATAAATAACTAAAAAATTAAACATAATAGAAGATCCATATTATATCTTAATCATTCAAAATTCATAGAAACAATCTAAAATCAAAGTACAAATAAATAGTCATTTTTAATGTTGATCATTGAAATTAATAATGTAGCTATGAAAAGAAGGTTGTATTATAAGAATCATACAAGTTGCGTTGTATAACCTAAACTAAAGTTGTGTTGAAACTAAAGTTCACGTTTACACTAATTATATTCAACTCGAATTAACCACATATCTTAAGGATATGCATAGAAGAGAAACATCATGCAGCTTGGTTCCTATAATTTCATCAATAGATGCACAAGTTACATGTCAATTTAACAAATTTAGTTTGGGGTTTGGTAAGCCACCAGTCTTGCAAAGTAACATGTACGCATTGAAGGACTAATGTGTTCGTGAATGAAGAATATGAAGAATTTACGAGAAAAAACTCGCAGTTTTCTGGAAGTAAGAACGAGAAGGAGGCGCTCCAACGATGCAAAAAAGATTTGCGAGTGAGAGGTGCTCTGATGATGTGGCTCGCCGGTGAAATGTATTGTCATGTTTTAAGTGTTTTCTATAACTAAGAATATCAAATAATGAAGTCTATAACCATAGCTTATCTCACTAAGAATCGTATTAAAGGAATAGAGATATAGTATATAATGAATGAATGCCTAGATGAAATGCTTACTCTATGAAAGTGTTCCTACAGTTCTAAAGGTGTATAATAGCATGAGCTTAGGATTATAATCTAGGATTCATTAAAGAAAGTCTAATTCTCTATAACTTGACTCTGATATCAATCTGTCACATCCTCGTCAAGATAAATTTGTGGGAATGTAACAAACTGGCCATCTAGAACATTACAGGACCAGTTAAGGTTAATACAGCAGTTTCACAAGGATAAAGCAAACACTTAACAAATTAAATAGGAACTAGACATAAGAAACTAAGAACACAAGTAAAGAACACAAGCAAAACACAAGTAATGGTTTTCAAGGATTATGTATATTGCTCTCAAGTGTTTTACAATTGTTATCAGGCTTATTCCTAAGGACTGGTACATGAGACACTTTAATTACATCCTATAGTCGGTCATACTTTAAAGGTCTGTTGGAATGCTAATCTAGACAACAAGATTAATGTAAAGTCAAAAGGTAGAATGGCTTTTGACTAGTGATTATAACATGTCATAGTTTACATCTTAATCTATAAAAGGATAAAAGTACAAGAGTAGAAAGTTATAGACTCTAAGACCTTACTCTACAGTTGAAAAAAATATGAAGATATCACAACTTGTATAAGTTGGTGACTCTTCAAAGATGGCATCAGAAAGCAGTTCAGCTTTTATCAAAAGCATGTTAGAGAAAGCATGTTCTCTCTGTATTCGGAAGAAATCAGTCTCTTGGATTCGGAAAGCTTTGTATTGAAGCTTCGAAAGACTTCATATTTGGCTTCAGAAGAGTTGGTCTTTGGCTTTGGAAGATTTGACATTTAGAGAATTTCTTTGTGTAATTGTTAAATCTTCCAAAGTAACTTCCTTGTACTTCAGAATTCTTGCTAAGAGAACTTTGATTTGCATTAGCATCTAAGTTAACTTTTATGAACTCTCCCTAGTCTAATGCTACCAAAACTTGAGGATGACTTTGAGTCTTGATATTCATTTGTTTATAGTCCTCATCAGAATCAGAACCATACCTTTCTTCATTAGTTGGTCTGGATTCTTCATTAGTTGGTCTGGATTTTTCAGACTCTCAATGTATCTCCTTATGTCAAAGAGATCATGTAAAGGAATGTCAAGCATATTTTTCCAAAAGTATATGTTATGACCTCCTTGATCTCTTGTGACATACCATTTGTCTAGGTTTGTAGAGAAAGCCCAAGACAAGATGGGTCTATAAGCAGCAAGAGGCTCTACTTGAAATGGAGTTGGTTGAGTAGACTCTTTTTGTTCACCCTCAAGATGCTCTGAATCATCTTAAGGTGTAGAGGTGGATTCCTCGAACTTCTTCTTCTTCTTCTTCTTCTTATCCCTTCTTATGGCCATGCTCTTCCTCTTTCTATACTTAAACTAAGAAGGTTAGTTTTGAGTACCGGTTGTTCCTTCTTTATCCTTCTTAGTTGGGTCCTTCCTACTCATATGTTTAAAAGTAGAAGGTTCAGGACCCTACTATGGGTCAGAATATGAAGCTAGTTGTGATGCAGCACTAGGTCCAGGGTGTGTTGTCTCTTCGGGTTCAACCTTGACCTCAGCTTTAGGTTCGGCCTAACTTAGGGGAGAATGCAAGTCTACCAGCTCACCATTCTTAATCTTTTAGCTTGACCACTCTAATGTGCTCATCCATGATGGATAAAGACATTGGACCAAGTTTTCTTTTGGAGAATCTATACAACTTCAAGAAGATCACCATCTTTATTCTACCAGTAGACTTCTTCTGATTGGCTCTAATAGTGGCTCTTGACTTAACAGCTTCCTCCCTCATCTTCCTCTTAGCATCTCTATTCTCTTTTAGAACTTGTTGCTCTAGTTGCTTGAGGTAATTAAACTCAATATACTAATATGGTAGAGAGAGTAGGGCTGATGCCTAGTAGAGGCATATGGCACCCAGATAGGTTATCATCTTTTGTCTATCTTGTTTCCTACCTATTTGAGTTTCTTGTTCAACTACTACAGTCTCTACTTTAGTACTTTCTTTAATTGGAGAGAGGATAAGTGCTTTATACAACCTTTTCCTTGTCCTTTCTTCTTTGATCTTGAGAAGCAATTCTATAGCCTCAGCCTCCTTCCTCTTTTTTGACACTTTAGTGTTAGCCAACTCATTTAATTCTTACAAGGGAAGAGAGATTATTTCATCAATGTTATAGTTCCTAGACCATAGCTAATTCAATTTGGCTACCCTTAACTCATCTCCTTGAGTATTTGGCCTAGGGGAAACATTATAGCTTGCATAAAACTAGGGGTCTATCTTTTTTTTCTCCCCTCTCCTTCCTCTTCCTCTCCCTCTTTTCCTCCTTAATCTCCTCAAAGATCAGAATCCTCTTCAATTTTTGAATCACTGGCCTGTGTGACTCAAGGTGGCGAAAGCTTTGGCATTGTTGACTTGGTGCTACACTTGAGCTCTGGCCAGGGAGAGGTTGTGAGACACCTTCAATAGTTGGTGTCTCAATGAGGTTATTAGGTACTAAAGGGGATGCAGTCGCAAGATTCATATGTTCTACTGCTAGGCTTTCAACTGAGGTTTCCCCTTTGAAGTTAATCTTAAGGACTAACTCAGTATTCAGTTGACCAACAACTTTACCTGCTAGCCTTTGTCTATATAAATAGGATATTCTCTTGAAATCTTCTAGCACCCTCATCTGGATCCTCTCAGTTAACCTATCAGCTTGCTTGTTTCAGGTTGGCAAGTGATAGATCAACCAGAGGAAAACTCTCATAGAATTTCAGGGTCTGAAAATTGATCACTTCTTGCAGACCCTGATATCTAGAGAGTATTAGGGATCTTCTATCATTGTCAAACATCCACCATACTATAGGATTTTCAACAAGGTAGGATGGGGTAGGCACAACCCTTTATATACCCTCCTCAAACAGACTTTGAATTAAGGCATCCATATTGATGTGGGCTTGAGGAGGTTGTTGAGTGGGATGGTGAGCCCTCAATGTCCATACTTTAGGCAGTGCTTTCGGGTTCTATGATTATAGTTAACATTTTCTCCTTCTTTTTGGTAGCATCACCCACTTACATAGGTGACCTAGAGGTTAGGTCCATCACATTCATATGTTCTTATGGACTTGCTTGAGCACGCCTGGCAGGCCTCTCAGCTAACTTGCCCTTAAGATCGGAGATCTCAACTTTCTAATTAAGGACCTGCCTTTATAAGGTAGCCACCTGAGATTCCAGGTGACTAACCTTAGAGACCAATTAGGTACAGGTTTTTGATAATGTTTGCACCCTTTGTTCCAGACTCCCCTCATCTTTATCAAATAATCATAGGGGGTGAAAGAACATAATCTAATTCATCTCCCTCACCACCAAATATTGGTTCTTGGGCTTTGGATTTTCCCTACTCCATGATAGCTTCAATAGAAGTGTCAAAGGACTAGGTTGCCATGGTTGAGCTATTAGAGATTTAATCACTTTCTAAAGTGAGAGGTTGTTCCATATGGTCCTCCTGAACATGTTAAGGAAGGTCCACCTTAGTTGTGGGTGGATGATGTGGGCTTGACATGGGTGTATTAGGAGCACTCATCTTTCCTTGAGCAAAGGAAGAGAAGAGAGACTCATGATACTCATTGAATCCCATATCCTAATTATCATAGAATTGGAGGTCAAGGATTGGTTGGTTTATGTCTAGAGGCTAAAGATGGTAACTATCCCCTAAAGATTGTTTACCTGAGTTTTGAAATTTAGAGTGAAGGCTTGCATCTTGGGTAACAAACTCATCAAGCTAAGCATGAGAAACCTTAGCACTGGTTAATGAAATGATGGGAGTCGTTTGCTACTCAGGGGAAGTGGGAGCTTTAGGTTCCACCTCCTCATGTATGGATGAGTATATGGGGGTCTGCTCAATCTGAATAGACTGAGTAGGAGTTCGTTTGGATTTTTTTGTAGTTGGTGGTGGTTATTTGTGGTTGGGTGGGTGGTGAAGATGAAGAAGGTGTGGGTTCAACATTGGTTGGTGCTACCAAGTTATTACCTTTGGTAGGGAGTTATAACATTTTTGGTACAAGGGCTGTTTCTACCCCTAAGAAACAAATAGTGGTTTTTCTCATGATTTTGAAGATATCGGGCTTCATCTGTTCCAATTTAAGAGTGTTAACTATTTCCTTAAACTGTGAGCCCAGTTTGTAGTTAAGAATGTGCTGGACATATCTGGGGAACATGTAATATTCTAAGGAGTCTAAGTTAGCAAGCAAGTTTGTGTAAACAAACTAAGAGTACTTGAACTTGACCCCCTGGACCATCCCATGGACTATGTAGGATAAGTCCTCTGAAATTTGATCCCATCCTCCATGTTTATTTGATAAAGAATGGATTATAACATGGAGTGGGTACTCCCATTAGATAAAGATCTTACCCGTCTTGAAGGTCTTTACTGAGTAGTCCCTTTCATAGCTCATCTGTCTTAATGATCCATTGACACCTTCTTTAGGGAAAGAAAGTTCACCTTCTTTATCATTCAGCCTTAGATGAGTGTTGATGGTGGCTGGTTTGATGAAAACAATCTTCCCCTGCATTGATGCAGATAGTGTCTTCTCAACGTCTAAGATGACCTCTTGGCAGGTCCTCTAGAACTCCAACAGTTGTTCTTCATATAATTGAGGGTCTATTGTGAGTGCGGTGAGATATGATGATTGAGATAAAAAGTGGCAAACGTTAGAGAAACCAAGATCTTTCTCAGACGAAAACACAGCAACCTGGTTGTGTTTCCTGTGTAGGTGCGTGGAGAAATCTGGTTGGTTTTGTGGTTCAGGATTGGCTATTTAAAGCTTTAGCAAGAAGAAAGTGAAAAACAATAAGGGCTTGTGGATGATTTAGGGTTGGAAGTTTTGCATATGAAGAGGAAGAAGTGAGAGGGAGACCCATTGAAAAAGGTATTTATATGCTAGGATTTGAGACAAAGTTGTTACAAAAGATAAACTTTGAAATCCGGATGTCAGTCCAAACTCTGAAAAGTGTCCAAAAAGGTAGATATCTTGGAAGTAGAAAATCTTCTGAAGATAATTTATCTTTGAAAGTTTTGAGGGCTTCGGAAGATATTCGTTAGTTTGACAAGAATTTCTTTGGAAGAAAAAGTACTTATAGTAATTTTGCTTCTGAGACATATTTGGTTTCGTAAGATATTAACTTCAAAAGTTTTATTCAAAGGATGAATAAAGCTTATGTAACTCTAGGATAAACACACTTGAATCAAATCATGAAGATTATAGATCAAAATATGATAATCACAATTAAAACCCCTTTGATCTTCAATTAAATTGCAAAATATGTTTACAAGTAATCCTTCAACCTATTGGTCATTCAACCATTAATCAAAACCTAATGACAATTAACCTATTTATAGTCTAGACTAATATTCACTAATTACACTTAACCCCCTAGACTTAGGCTAATTAATACAAAATTACATATTAAGCATAAAAATGACTAAAAACAAGATAAAATATATTTTGTTCACACAAAATATATTTATTACAATATAACTCTTAGTCATCTAAATCTTCAACGTCTTGTCTCGGTTCTTCGTCTCGAACGTATCGGGTTTGACTTTTGTTGACTTTGAACGTGACGTTGACTTTTGTTGACTTTCATTGTGTTGATTATATAGACTATCTTTTACAGCTCCAACAATACTCCCCCGTAGTCTATCATTATCAATGTCTTCAAACGAAATCAGCATCAAGAAGTTAACTGTAGAAAGATCTTCAAATTGAAGCTTTCCGAATCTGATTAGAAAGATTATTCATCTCATAAGCTCCCCCTATTTATATGCTTCCCCTTTTCGAGTGCAAGCTTTGCAAGGATATTGGAACAGATTTCCCAAATCTCTAATCTTGGGTGCTTTATAAGATATAGGAGGAGGATTCCTAGCTCAGTATCTTCTGCAAACTTGAGGAACATGTTCTCTGATTAGGTATATTGCTCAACTGATGATCGGCCATCACTTACAGCTAATATCTGAAACACATTCTCACACACAATCTCGACATTTCTAATTAGATCATTTCATTTTAACAAAATAAACTCGTATTTATCTGTGTGTGAAAAACAAACGAACCCGTGTTCGTTTGTGCGCAATTTTTGTGAAATGCATGAAAAATGATAAAATTGTAACAACATAATATGGAAGACCTAAAAGAATTTTGAAATGAAAATTTATTATAATTTTTTTAATTTTATATATCTATTTTTTTATAACCGAGAACTGAATCGATCATGAGATCATATCCTCAAGATATACTTTAGCACAAAGATGAATTTAAACATCGACAAGCAATGAGATCACACTGATAACTGAATCTAAT